>JACEIK010001401.1:76487-92078 GCA_018107945.1 Datura stramonium
AGGAACTAGCTTTACATACCTTCGCTTTGGATTTCCCGACTAACTGGTGTAGCTCGGTCAGTACTTCTGCTATTTCTCCCAACTGCATTCATATATATATCAATTAGAACTGAATACGCTAATATCTTGAAAGAAAATATCACTTCCAATATATATATAGCCCAAACTTTGGTTTATCGAAAAACGGTCGAAAACTCACTTTTCTCGAAAGTCCAGAAGGGAGAAATACTCACTTTAGGGCTAGGAGTACGTTGACACAAATTTGGAGCAATTCTACTTATTTTAGCTCGGTAGCACGACGATTCGCCGGTCAAATTTCACAAAACTAAATCCGTAGGAATGCTCCTTGCTGCTTAATACCTCGGTATCTGGAGTTAATTTTAGTTTGGACCGCGTTTGACGGCGTAATCGAAAGGAAATTTCAATGGAATCTTCGTTCTCTCTGTTTTCCCTCGGTTTCTCTAGAAATCTTATGAAATTAACTTTAAAAAAATGAAGTGAGGGCTTGTATACTTTGGCCTAGACAGGGCCTCCATGACACGGCGCCAACGCGGAGGCCCTCCCTCCGTGGCACGTTGCCATCACGGAGGGGCTCTGCCCCGGCTCCTCCCGCGATGGTTCGTCGAATCTCTTATCCGGTCTTTCCCCGGGCCTATTCCTAGGATGTATGGCATTAAAAAACTCTTAACCAACATGCGAATAGGCCATCTTTATGTCGAGAATTCACGGGGTGTTACAATACCTATGACCACATCGACAGAAGTCTCCTTCTCCTGTCGAGAGCCAAGTGCATTGAACCAGTTCTGGTGCTGACCGCCAGCTGGACCAGTCAAAGTACCCTGCTGAGTAGGACATGCCACTGGAGCTGCTGAACTAGCTGCTGGAGTGCGGGCTCCACCACCCCCTGGCCTAGCTATGAGCAATTCCTGAGCCTATGTCCAGGTTTGCCACACTCGAAGCAAGCATTTGATCCCACCAAACACTTCCCTGGGTGGTTCTTGCCATAACTAGAAAAAGATGGGAATGTGCGCTCTGTGCGCATGCTACTCTTACTCCTCGAATCTGAGGCCCTGCTCCTCTGATCATCTCGTGTCCTGGATGGGGTACTGGCTAAAGATGGTGTTGGTGTAATAGACCTGTGCGGGGACTGCTAGTGAGTCCCACCTCCTGGCCTCGACTGGGAGGACTTGTAGCTATCAGTTCTGGCCCTCTTGGCCTCTATCTACCTCATATGGGCTACGTCCATCTGCTGGGCATAAAGGACTATCCGTGGGTAGTCCATATCCTGATGAAGCATGGCTATTCTGCAGACCTTGTCTAAATACTCGGCTACTTCCTGCACGAATCTACTCACCCACGCTCTCTGGTCCATGACTAACCCAAGGGCATACTTGCACAGGCGAGTGAACTCAAGTGAATATTCTAACACCATCATCTTTCCCTATTTGAGATTAACAAGCTGTTTTCAATTCCCTCATCTGCCGAGGGAAGAACCCGTCGAGTAAGGCCATATGGAACTCGTCCAAACTGATAGGGCCTTCTTCTGCTACCTGTCTGTCCTTCCATTGCTTGAACCAAATATAGGCAACCTCCTTAAGCTTATAAGAAGCCAAATCAACACACTACTCATTTGTCACTCCCATAACCTGAGTGACCTTCAAGATCCCTTTGATGAACTCGTGTGGATCCTCGTCCACCTTTTATCCCGTGAACTCAGGAGGGTTCATCCTTAGAAAATCCCTGATCTGGGCTGCCGCTGCATTTTCGTTCTGTGGAACATGCGCAACAGCCTGCTGGTTGACCTTAGCGGTCAAGGCCTACACCAACATTTGTATAGCAGCTACAAACTCGGCGTGGGTAGCTGGCTCTGCTGCCTGGGGCTCCTGCACAGGAGGGGCTTGCTGACGCCCATTATCATGGCCACCCTCGTGGCCTTCATCATTTCTGTTCCTCCTTCCGTTCATCCTATTGGGAGCCATAATTTTCTACAATCGTGAAACGCACGAATTAGAAGGAGGGAGAGGTTTTCACCGAATGACATAGATCATGAAAGAAGAGGATATTTTGTAAAAACGTTTAGTAGCCTCTTCGTCATAAGTGTGGCGCGCTTCACACCCATGAAAAAGACTCTACCTAACGCGGCTTTCAGACTCCCTAGGACACATCTGAACCTATTTCTCCGATACAAAGTTTGTCACGACCTGAGAGTACACCCAGATCATGGACACGGGACAAGGAGCCCCTAAAGACTCCGAGCCAACCCATGGCGTGAGAATGTATCTAATTCATTCACATAAGGTGGAAAGCTTAACATAATAATCATGCACTAGCTGAAAATCGTAACAAGAGGTGTAAGAAAAACCCATACAATCTCCAAACATAAACGGCTAAATACTACACATAGGTCTTAAAGCCTCCAATCAAATGGATGGATTGAAGGGACAAGACCCCAACTAACCCCAACATTCTGGAAACAAAAGGCAATTAATGTTCGAATAAGAAACCCTCGAATCATTAGGACTCACCACCGAAGGCTGAGAGCAGAGCTGAGCGCAAGTTAGGAACGATGTTGAACATATGAACCGGATCTTGAAAATATGTGGTTCAGTACTTGGAAGGTACTAAGTATGTAAGGTATGCAATACAATTCTTAAAAACATGAAAGTTATAGGAGTGGGGACATCATGATCATAAATACTGAAATCATAAATATATATATATCGTAAGGCTAAAGATTTCCAAAATACCCATAAACCTATCGTAGCAATAACATGAGGAAAAACATTTCATAAACATGGCTTGAGCCAAAAGAACATAATCATACATGCATTAAAACATTAGGAACAATGGGAGATTTCTATAACTGACATAACCCATACGAGCACACATTGAGCCTGACCTATAACCCTAGTCGGGAGGCCGTCCATACCTTGCCAATTGTATGAACCATGAAAGGTGTTGATATCACTCATGAAGACCACATAGGGCACAGGGGACAGACACTGAGACGGTCCCAAACATAACCTACGGTGGCACGTAGTTCTGAGATTGGGGGCATAACCTAGGCCCCGAACCGACTCAGTGTTAAGTACTACACCCAAAATATGCGACGTGCTTATAAAATTCATACATGAAATGCATGACTAGTTAAACTGTGACAACCATAACATGCTTGAGAATTCATGGTACTATCCATGGAAATGGGGCCCTTGGTTGGGCCAAAATCATAGTGCAAGAGGCATAAGCGACATGTGGGCATTGCCCATAATCTCAACCATACTTGAAATGCTTAAATTTATGGAAAACATGATCATAATAACATGAGTAATTGAAAACATGCTTAGAATTCAAAAGTTCATATCATGCTTTAGAACCCACCATAATTATGAATTTCACTACAAATCCCATGATTTAGGGTACATGTGCTTTTATGGATTAAATCATCAAATATTGAAGTAAATGAGTGAAACCAACCCAAAAATTCAAACCCATGAATTTAAACATACTACATCATGTTCATATAGATTTGATTTTTGAGGAAAC
Organism: Datura stramonium; assembly: GCA_018107945.1. NCBI lineage: Eukaryota > Viridiplantae > Streptophyta > Magnoliopsida > Solanales > Solanaceae > Datura > Datura stramonium. The sequence goes on from JACEIK010001401.1 coordinate 80,031, forward strand.
ATGCAATTGGGTTATGACCCATCAAGAGTTTGTAATTTAAACTAAGTACTTGAGAGAAAATGGGCATGGATAGGGACTAAACTATCCATTCAAAACCCCACATACATGGTATTACATGATTCTTAACTCCCTTGAGGAACCCTTGGTGGAAACTTGAAGAATCTTGAAGAAGACACTTGAATCCCTTTCTTCTTTCCTCTCTACTCTTACAAGTATCAAATGAGGTTTATCATGGATGATTTCCCCTTAAAACACCCTGTCCCGACCTTAAAATGATGTAGTTTAGGAAATTATAAGAAGGCCCTTGCTAATTCGCAGGAAATAACTACCAAGTGACCCTAACGGGCGACCTAACGATTCGTTACCAGGGACAACTAGTCGTTGGGTCATTTCGTCGAGTCCACTGGAACTTTTCACCTGGGATATTAACGGAGGACATGACGACTCGTCCCCCGAGGCAACATATTGTTACCAACTTCCGTCAAATACACTGTCTCACCCTTAATCAAATTTCTACAGGCTTGCTCACGACCCACCTCATGAGTCGTTGGGGTTGGCCATGACTCATGGAGTCCCAACATTAGGTACACTGGTCAAACCTCCAGGGTAACCCTTAACCTCACCTCACTGGAGACCTGACGACTCGTGGTAGCTGACCACGAGTCGTTCCCAAGCCCGTTGGGACCTCAACTCCTAAACACAATCCGACCTTCCCAAGAGCCACCTGGCGACTCGTTCTGCATTGCTGCAACATTTTCCAGATTTTTCCCGTTTGACTCTCGGGTCTGATCCTTGGGTTCCCGAGGTATAACACATAACTACATGCCATCGCAGGTTCATATTGATAAATTACAATGATAATGTATCCCCTCTTTTGTGATATCACATACTGCACGTCCCTTGCCTAGTAAGCCTAGGATGACTCCACCCACTTAAGTGAGATAGTTGGGGCATCATGTAAGGCTCTACCATATTGGTGTTGGTTATGACGAGTCCTCCCATTGTTCCTCATGATTTATGCATGGTTATATTCAAATTATTTTGGCTCAAGTTACTGTTAATGAAGCTTTTCTCCTATTATTATGATTAGGACTAGTTTATGAATGTTTTGAAAACCTTGAGACTTGTGTTGCATTATGATATATATGTTATAAGCATGTTGTCCTACTCTTATGAACTTTTTATGTATTTTAAAGGTTCGTTTTACTTACCTCGTATACTCGGTACATTCCACATACTGACGCATACTCTATGATGTATCATTTTATGACATAGGCTCCGACCTTTAGACCCAGCAACGTCATTAGCTCATTACCAGAGTTAGCATACAGTTCATTGGTGAGTCCTCATCTCTCGAGGACCAGTTGATATTAGCTATCCTTTATGTCCAGTCTTCAGACTTGTCGGGTTAGTTGGGGGTGTTGTCTCATCAACCAATCTGATATGTTATAGGCTTTCAGACTATATGTAGTATCAAGCCGTCATGCATGAACTGTGTTTCATTTTCTATGTTATGTCATGATTATGCTTCCTCTATGTTATTATGTTGAGTATTCCGCTTTATTTGATTAAGTTAGATGTATGTTCATGCCATGGGTTGATTTGGAGTCTCTCGGGGATCCTTATCCTGTGTTGCGATCCGTGTCTATGTTCGGGTCGTGACAATAATTTGTGAATTTTCGTAATGAAAATATCTTCTTATGTTGATGGGAAGGTAAATATCTCTTATAGAAGCTTCTTTGGCTCTGATTTTTCTGTAGCACTCATCATAAATTATGATTTTTTAATTATCATGATTTAAGTACATTATGTTTAAGTTAAAGATGTCTAATTGCATACGCAAAATGTTAGTTTTCTTGTTTATACTTCTCATTTTTGTTCAATAATTTTTTTGGGACTACACTAGGTATGTTGTTCTGATATTTGTTCAATAGTATGTGATCATGAATTAAATCAAACTGTATAAAATTTATTTTTTTTCTATGATTGTGTATTACACATGAACCAGAAATCTTGTAATTCGAATCGAATTAGCAAACAATTAATTGAACTGACTGAATAAAAGCAATAATATAATATTCATCACTAGTGATTATTTGTATTAAAGACAGCGACACCCACAACATTTAAATCCTAGATCCACCTCTAGCTAGGGGCATCAAATTAATATTTGCCCCATGATGTTGCCTAAGCGCATGTAAGCGCACGTGGTCGCCATGTAATATAAGATGGTGAAGTCCCGATTATCTATCTCTCAGAGACATATCAGATCAATCGCTCAAGGTTACTTCTTTATTTCACTATTCTAACAAAAACAGATATAAATGGGGAATGGTTTGAAGATTTAAACTACTAAAATTTAAATGTGAAGTTAACCAACAACTAAGATTGTTGCAAACTTGTTTGTACTTCAAATGATGATGAAAATCTAGGGAATTGGCACTTTTGCATTAGGTTGAGTTTTCAAGATGTTGTTACGCTAGATTAATTCTTCCTATGGTTTGTAGCTACAAGTTACTGTCTTATTTCTTGCCACACTCTGGAGCATCGAAGAACTATCTTATGAACCCTAACACCTATATCCCTATGATCGCAGGAGAAACATGAAATGACAATTATTCCTACTTGTATTTCAACTAAACAGGATTTAAGGGTATATCCCTATCTTCATCAACAACTTCTAACCTTCAACCAACGGATCAAAGGATCTTCGAATTATTGTTTTATATGTACTTTTAATCCTTTCAGTTCCCATTCCTATGTTCAACCAAAAGCCAATAGATTTACTCACAAGGTGATCATTCTAGTGAATAAGCAATTAAAGCGAGTAAATATAAACAACCTTTAATGAAGAATCAAAACTAGCATTAATCAGTCTATCCAACTTCAACCATCAAATATGGCCAAAACCCTAGAATGGGCATTTAGCCACTCATAGACAAGCGAAAAAACATAGACATAATAATCATTCAAAGTAAAACGATAAAGAAAAGAAGAAACCTATTTAGGAACTTCTTTCTCCTCCAAAAGCTGTGTTTACAACCTTCCATGATCAAATAAAATTATGTATGATATGATAAAAATTCCCTAGATATTGTATTTTTAGGTGAGCCTTCAAATGACAATTTTGGCCTCAAGTAATCATGACCCGAGAGTACACCCAGATCGTAAACACGGGAAAGGGAGCTCCGGAGACCCCAAGTCAACCCATGGAATTAGCATATATCTAGACCATTCACATAAGGTGGAATAATTAGCTTTAAAATCATGAACTGAATTAAACTATGACATGAAATATAAGAAACAACGATATATGATCCAAACGTAACAACTGAATACTACAAATAGTATGAAAAGCCTCTAGTCGTAATAGACGGGTTGAAGGGACAAGACCCCAACTAACCCTAAGATTCTGAAACAAAAATAAGATAACCAAGATCTGAACATAAATCCCTCGAATCATGAGGACTCACCAATTGGTAATTGAGAGCAGAATTAGGAGCAAGCTAGGAGCGATGTTTATCCTGAGATCCGGATCCTATGTCATGAGACGATACAGCATAGAAGATATGCGGGTCAGTACTTGGAATGTACCGCATATACAAGGTAAGTAAAACAATACTTAAAAACATAATAGTTATAGGAGTGGGACATCAGGATCATAAAGATTGAAATTATAAATATATCATAAGGCTCAAGGTTTTCCAAAAGAATGCGCAAACCTGTAATAGTCACAACATGAGAGAAAAACATTTCATAAAACATGACTTGATCCAAAGAACATAATCATACATGCAATACGACAATGAGGAACAGTGGGAGATTTTTATAACTGACATACCCCAACAAGCTCATATCAGTTTTTGAGGAAATCATGCATTTGGGTTAAGACCCATAAAGATTTAGTAACTTTAAAAATAAAAATTGGGAAGAATTGGGCATGGGTAGGGACTAAACCACCCATTCAAAACCCCACATACATTGAAACACTTGATTCTTAACTTCTCTGGAAATCCCAAGATAGAAACTTGGAGGATTTGAAGAAAACTTGAATCCCCTTCCACTTCCCTCTCTACTCTTACATGCATCAAATGAGTCTTAACATGGATTATCTCCGCTTTAAAAGCCCTGCCCCGACCTCAAAACGGCATATTTTATGCCCTAAGGGTTTGGGAAATTAGGAGAAGGCCCATACTATTTCGCAGGTGACCCAAACGGGTGACCTGACGACTAGTCAGGACGGGCAAAGACTCGTCGTGTCTTCCGTCAAGTACACTTCCCCAGCGCCTATTAAAATTCCCCGGCTTGCTCACAACCCACCTTACGAGTCGTTGGGACTGACCACCACTTGTGGGGTGGCATCTGTTAGGTACACTGCTAGACCTCCTATTAAATCCTCAACCTTACCCCACGGTGGACCTGAAAACTCGTTGTAGCTAACCACGAGTCGTTCCCACGCCCGTGGGGACCTCAACTCCTAAGCTCAGTCCAACCTTCCCACGAGCCACCTGACCACTCATGGGGGTCTCCTCACGAGTCGTCTAACAACTCATCCTGCACTGCAGCAACATTTTCCAGATTTTTCCCCATTTGACTCCCGGATCTAATCCTTGGGTTCCCGGCGTATAACAATATCTCCCCTTGGGAACATTCGTCTTCAAATCTTATAAACATGCAAAAAACCAAGAAATAAGCCATAACCATATGTAAATACTGATCATTTAAGCCGAAAACTGACGGAACGACTACCTCCAAAAAGAAATACATAGCTGGACCAAATTCATACATCATATACATATATCATATCATAAAACTAACTTTCATGCATGAATGGAACATGAAAAAAAGACTAAAGGTTTAGGAAAAGCTTATACCTCAAACTAAAACTGAGTCCGTAGGGAACAAATGGGGGTATTTAGCCATCATATCCACTTTGGCTTCCCATGTAGCTCCCTCCACATGCTGATTTTTCCATAAAACCTTTACTGAAGCCACTTCCTTGTTCCTCAGCCTTCGCACCGGACGATCCAAGATTGCAACAGGAATTTCCTCATAATTGAGGCTATCTTTCACACCAACACTTTCCACCAGAAAAACTAAGGCTGGATCTCCCAAGCAGTTTTTCAAGAGCGATACATGAAATACGGGATGGACTGAAGCAAACTCTGAAGGTAACTCTAACTCATAAGCTAGTTTACCCACTTGTTTCACAATTCGGTATGGGCCAACATAGCAGGGGTTAAGTTTCCCTTTCTTTCCAAATATCATTACTCCCTTCATGGGAGATACCTTCAAAAACACCCAATCATCGACCTCAAACTCAAGCTCTCTTCTCCTCACATCCGCATAAGACTTTTAGCGACTTTGAGTCATTTTCAACCTTTCTCTTATAAAATGGACTTTCTCCATAGCCTCATGGACTGAATCTGGACCCACCAATGAAGCCTTACTGACTTCAAATCATCCAATGGGCGATGTACACCTTCACCCGTAAAGAACCTAGAACAGTGCCATTTGGATGCTAGAGTGATAGCTGTTGTTGTGGGAAAACTCAATAAGAGGCAAATGCTAATCCCAGCTACCCTTGAAATCAATAACAAAAGCTCTCAACATGTCCTAAAGAGTCTGGATAGTCTGCTCCGCCTAACCATCTATTTGCGGATGAAATGTCGTGCTAAGCTTGACCTGGGTATGAAGTCCATTATGAAAAGATCTCCAAAACTGAAAGGTGAACTGAGTACCTCTATCTGATATGATGGACAATGGAACTCCATGAAATCTAACATACTTTTGGACGTATAATTTGGCATAATCTTCTGCTGAACTGGTGGTTCTAACCGGTAGGAAATGAGCAGCCTTGGTTAACTTGTCAACCACAACAAAAAAGGAGTCATACTATCTACGAGTGCGGGGTAAACCTTTTCGGAAGTCCATGTTGATTTATTCCCACTTCCAAGTAGGAATGCTGATATCCTGAATTATACCTCCCGGTCTCTGATGCTCAATTTTTACTTGTTGGCAAGTAAGACCCTTGGCTACAAATTCTACAATATCCCTCTTCATGCCATTCCACCAGTAGATTTCCACAAGGCATGATACATCTTTGTGGCACCTGGATGGATAGAATATCTGGATCCGTGAGCCTTATGAAACATCCAGCTCATCATATCATCCATGTTCGAAACACATAAACGAACTTGGTACCGAAGCACACCATCTCCCCCTTTAGAGAAGACCTCTACCTTCTGATTGTGAACAACTTCTTTCAACTTACCAATGTTGGATCTTCGTCTTGTTTAGTCTTCACCTCCGTTACCAAGGATGACTCTGATCCATTCTTAACAAATATACTACCATCAGTCGAGCCAACTATCTAACTCCCAACCATGCAAGTCGATGTACCTCCTTCACCATCTCCTTCTCGTCTTCACTCACATGCGACACACTCTCCATAGAGAGTCTACTAAGGGCATCTGCTACCACATTAGCCTTACTCGGGTGGTAAAGGACACTCACGTTGTAGTCCTTAAGTAGTTCCAACCACCTTCATTGCCGAAGATTGAGATCCTTTTGCGTAAAAACATATTGTAAGCTCTTGTGGTCGGTGAATACATCTAAATAAACCCCATACAAGTAGTGTCACCATATCTTCAAAGAAAACACCACTGCGGCCAACTCAAGATCATGGGTCGGGTAATTCTTCTCATGAATTTTCAGCTGTCTAGAAGCATATGCTATGACTTCCCCGTGCTGCATCAATACAAATCCCAGTACGACTCTGAAAGCATCACAATATACAACAAAACCATCAGTGCCCTCCGATAAAGTCAACACCAGTGCTGAAGTGAGTCGGTCCTTCAATTCCTGGAAGCTCTCCTCACAAGTCTCCGACCATTGGAACTTCATCTTTTTATGAGTCAATCTATTCAATGGTAGTGAAATGGATGAGAAACCTTACACGAACCTCCGATAATAACCTGTTAGTCATTAAAAGCTCCTGATCTCCGAAGGGTTTACAGGTCTAGGCTAGTTCTTTACCGCCTCTATTTTCCGGGAATCCACCCTTATACCTTCGCCTGGCACTACATGTCCCAAGAATGCAACTGAATTCATCTAGAATTCGCATTTGCTGAACTTGGCGTATAGCTGGCTATCCTTGAGGGTCTGGAGTACTACCCTTAGGTGTGCGGCATGCTCCTCCTCGCTCCAGGAGTATATCAATATCTCGTCAATGTACTCGATCATGAACATGTCTAGATATGCCTTGAATATCCTGTTCATCAAATCAATAAAAGCTACAGGGACATTGGTTAGTCCAGAATACATAACAATGAATTCATAATGGCCATACCGAGTCCTAAAAGCAGTCTTTGGGATGTCGCTCTCCCGAACCCTAAGTTGGTGATACTCGGACCTAAGATCTATCTTGGAGAAACATCTGGCACCATGAAGCTGATCAAATAGGTCATTAACCCTCGGTAAAGGGTATCTATTCTTGACGGTGACCTTGTTAAACTGCCTATAGTCAATACACATCCGATGTCACGACTCGAGAGTAAAGCCGAATTGTAGACACGGGACAAGGGACCCCGAGAGACGCCAAGTCAACCCATGGAATAGGCATTCAATAACTCATTCAATAAACAAGAAGGAAATGTAACTGTAAACTCAGCGGAAGTCTAACTTAACATAACAACAGAATGAACATCCAAAGATGAAAACATGTCTAAGTCTGATAAGCCTCTAATCTGGACGAGCTGATTAGATAGCACCCCCAACTAGCTCAGAAATACTAAAAATGAAAATACATCAAAGGTAACTGAAAGTCTAGTCCTAGAAAGATGAGGATTCACCAATCTAGAAGGTGCTAACTCTGATAGCGACTATGAATGTGGCTGAACCTGTGATACGGATCCTGCATCATGAAACGATACAACATAGACGGTATGCGGTCAGTACAAGGAATGTACCGGGTATGCAAGCTAAGTAAAACCACTAGATCAATATAAATCTTTCAAAACAAGTCATACATATATAGGATAAACCTTTAAGTGCAAAAGTGGATCACACACATTCATTAGGAAATCATCCTTATTTTATACATGATCATGCATGGCATTTGGAACATTATGTCTGACTCGAATGACTCAAGCTAAATCATAATATTTATATCAAATGCTGAACAATGAGTCAAATCTTGCTTTTTAAACATTCATGCATAAGATAATCCTCACGGGTAATGGTTTGCAAAGTCGAATAATATAGATAGTGGGAGACTCATCACTTAACCGACATACCACGATAGAGCTTACGTGGTCCCGACTATTATACTCAAGTTGGCATAGCTGTTCAAAACCCTTCTAGGGCTAGGGACGCTACCATGATATCGATATCAAGCTGAAGAGCCAATCGGGCCAGGGATAGCTCACTAGGGAGGTCCCAATAATATAATATAATCAACCTATGTTGGTGCATAGTTCTAGGGTGTAGGGTGGTCGACCCTTAGCCCGCTCTGTGCTAGACTCTTCTCCCACAACATGCAATTCTCTACATCGTATAGTTACAAAGATCAACATCATCTAGTGACAAAGCTCACATGAAATCATGCATATAATCAACATCGTATGGAACGAAGCTCAATATTGACTATTGAAAAAGATCATCATGAAATCATGCATACACTAGACATCATATAAATATGAAGCTCAACAGTGTCATTTAGACAAAGCTTAGAATGGAATCATTCTTAGATTCAACATAATTTGAAATGAAGCTTAATGACAACATACATCTCAATTACGAAGTTCATGTATATGAGAAGCTTTACTATGTCACCTACCACAAACTTAAAGAATAGTGGTAGCCTTTACTCAAAAATCACGTGGTAAGTCTACTTTAGAAATATCACTTCCTCATCATCAACGTAAGGGTCTTACCCAAAACCTTGTCATGCTTGAACCCATTCAATTCATTTTAAAACATTATAATTTTGGATATTTCACTCCAAAATGAAGTAATAAAGTCAATTCACGAAAAATCGTCATTTATACTCAACATTGGGCACTACCCAATGCTTCATCATACTAGGGTCTATTTAACCTTCTTCCAAAACATCATAAAAATTATGGGTAAGGTTGGAAACATGCCTATCAATCATCTACTCCATCATCATCACATTCTATTATGAACTACCTACACATGGACGTTTTAGGTTCAATTTTAGAAAGACAATTTTGTAAAAGAAATTAAGTTAGAATCCACCCAAGCTCAGTAAATCACCAATATCAACTCAATTTAATCATACTCATGAGTTGAAATGTAAGAATCATGCAATTGAATGAAAACCCATACTTGATCATCATAAACAAATAACAAATTGCGAGGGAATGGGCATGGGTGTGGATGAAAGAACCCACTCATAGCCTTACATACCTAGGATTGAAGAATTCTAACCCTTCCTAATTGCCCAGGTAAGATACCAATTGGAAACCTTTAAAATTCACCTTGATTCTTCTCCCCAAACCCCCAACCTTGCATGCACGAGAGTGATTCCCTAAGATGAGTTTTTCTCTGCTTAAAACCCTCTATTACGAGATTAAAACAACGTAGTATAGGCCCTTAGAACATAGAAATTACGGAAAAGCCCTTACTGAAATCGTTGAAAATAACTGTAAGGGGGTCCTAATGGACGACCTGACGCCTCGTCACTAGGGCATACAATCTGTTGGTTTACCCATAAAGTACACTGCCTCATCATTCATGAAAATTCAATTTGCTCAAAAATAACCCTCCCGACGAGTCGTTAGGACAGGCAATGACTTGTTATATACCATCCGTAAAATACACTAGATAAGCATTTCCACTTTCTCTAGAACTACCCCACGACTTACATGACGACTCGTGGTCAGCCACCACGAGTCGTTACATCAACTATGGGGACCTTGAGTCCATCATCATCTCAGGCCTTCCCCATGAGTCACTTGATGACTCGTTAGGCCTGTTGATGAGTCGTCCAAAGACTCATTCTACAATTGCTGCAACATTTTTCAATTTTTCTCCTGATCCACTTTCGGGTCCGATTCTTTAATTCTCGGGGTATAACAATATCCCCCCCTTGGGAACATTTGTCCTCGAATGTTAGAAACAAGCAGGAAACAGAAACAAGCAATTATCATACTCCCATTCTGATTATTTAAACCGAAATTTCACGGAATGACTACCTCCAAAAAGAACCAAATAGCTGAACTAAATTTAGGTATCACATACATTTATCATAACATAATTCAAACTTGCGCACATGAACTAAACATGGAAAATGATTAGAGAATTAGGGAAAATACCTCAAGTCGTAACTGAGCCGGTAGAAAACAAATGTGGATATCTAGCCATCATGTCCGCCTCAGCCTCCCATGTAGCTCCTTCAACATGTTGATTCCTCCATAAAACTTTAATTGAAGCTACCTATTTGTTCCTAAGCCTTTGAACTTTTCAATCCAAAAATTCAACACGGATTTCTTCATAACTGAGGCTGTCTTTCACACCAATGCTGTCTATCGGAACCACCAAGGCTGGATCACCCAAGCACTTTTTCAAAAGCGATACATGGAATATGAGAAGAACTGAAGCCAGTTCTAAAGGCAAGTCCAACTAATACGCCACCTTACCAACTCTTCTCACAACCCACTAGGGTCCAATATAGCGGGGACTGAGTTTACCTTTATTTCGGAACCGCATGACTCCTTTCATGGGAGATACCTTTAGAAACACCCAGTCGTCTACATCAAATTCCAATTCTCTTCTCCTCACATTGGCATATGATGTCTGACAACTCTAAGCGATCTTCAATTGATCCCTTATCAATTGAACCTTCACCATCGCCTCACAAACTGAATCTGGTCCTACCATAAATGTCTCACCAACCTTGAACCATCCTATAAGAGATCTGCACCTTCACCCGTAGAATGCCTCGAATGGTGCCATCTTGATACTAGAGTGGTAACTATTATTATAAGAAAACTCGATCAAAGGCAAATGATCATCCCAACTACCTTTGAAATCCATAACACATGCCCTCAACATATCCTCAAGAGATTGGATGGTTTGTTCTGCTTGTCCGTCCATCTGGGGATGAAAAGTTATTCTTAGCTTAACCTAAGTCCCCAACCCCTTTTGAAACGAACGCCAGAATTGAGAAGTAAATTGAGTACCTCGGTCCAAAATAATAGAAAAGGGCACTCCATGAAGCCGAACGAACTCCCGAATATACATCTTAGCATAATCATCTGCTGAATCCGCGGTCTTGACCAGTAGGAAGTGTGCAGCCTTGGTCAACCTGTCAACCACTACCCAAATGGAGTCGTATTGCCGACGAGTATGAGGTAGACCTATAATGAAGTCCATATTGATTTCTTCCCACTTCCAAGTGGGGATGGCAATTCCTGAAGTACACCTCCAGGTCTTTGATGCTCGACCTTAGCTTGCTGACAATTTGTACATTTTGCTACGAACTGTGCAATATCCTTCTTCATACAATCCCACTAATAGATTTCTCGTAAATACCGATACATTTTCATAGATCCTGGATGAATAGAATATCTTGTACCAAGTGCCTCATGCTATATCTGAACTCTTAAATTATCAACGTGCGGAACACATAGTCGACCCTGGTATCGTAGCACACCATCTCCCCCTTAGGAGAAAACCTCCACTTTCTGACTCCGCATCGCCTCCTTCAGCTTCCTCAATATTGGATCCTCATCTTTCTTGGATTTAACATCAACTACCAAGGATGATTCCGACCCGTTATGCACCACAACACCTCCATCATTCGAGTCGGTCAGTCTAACTCCCATCCCTTCAAGCCAGTGGACCTCTTTCACCAATTCCTTCTTTCCCTCATCCACATGGGACACACTCTCCATGGAGAGTCTACTAAGCGCATCCACAACCTTCCCAGACACTCAGCCCATATCCATCCCTCCTTACGGAATGGCTCCAGCTGAGCTTAAGGAGACGAAGGAGTAGTTAAAGAATCTTTTTGATAAGGGT
>JACEIK010001401.1:92087-117384 GCA_018107945.1 Datura stramonium
CCACATGAACCCCATACAAGTAATGTCGCCATATCTTCAATGTGAACACCACCGCAGTCAATTCAAGATCATGGGTCGGGTAATTCTTCTCATGCACCTTCAGTTGTCGAGAGGCATAAGCTATCACCCTCCCACGTTGCATCAACACACACCCAAGTCAAACTCTAGAAGCATCACAATAAATCACGAAACCATCGTTACCCTCAGGTAGGGTCAACACTGGTACTGCAGTAAGTCGAGCCTTCAACTCCTGGAAGCTTTTCTCACAAGCCTCCGACCACTGAAAATTCACCTTCTTCTGAGTCAACTTAGTCAAAGGCACTGAAATGGATGAGAAACCCTTCACAAACCTCCGATAGTAGCCAGTTAAGCCCAAGAAGCTCCAAATATCTTAAGGATTCACTAGTCTGGGCCAATTCTTCACCGCCTCAATCTTCTGCGAGTCTACTTTTATGGGTTCGCTAGACACCACATGGCCCAAGAATGCCACAGTGTCCAACCATAACTCACACTTGTTGAAATAGCTGAAAATAACTTAGGAATTTAGAACTTAGGAATTACAGAAAAGCCCTTACTGAACTTAGGAACAAAAACTCACACTTGCTGAAAAAAACTCACATGACATCGTATAGGCCAATAGAACTTAGGAATTACAAAAAAGCCCTAATTGAAATAGCTGAAAATAAATGTCAAGGGTCCTAGCGGACGACCTGACGCCTCGTCACTGAGGCATATGATCCGTTGGTTCACCCGTCAAGTACACTGCCTCATCATTCATGAAATTCATTTTTCTCAATAATGACCCTCCTGAGGAGTTGTTAGGACAGGCGAGGACTAGTTAGATACCATCCGTCAAATACACTAGATAAGCTTTCCCACTTTCTCTAGAACCACCCCACGACTGACATGACGACTCGTGGTGGCTGTCCACGAGTCGTTACATCACCCATGGGGTTCTCGAGTCCATCATCATCTCAGGCCTTCCCCACGAGTCACCTGACGACTCTTAGGCCTCCTGATGAGTCGTCCAATGACTCGTTCTGCAACTGCTACAACTTTTTCTAGTTTTTCTCCTTATCCACTTCCGGGTCTGATTCTTGAATACTCAGGGTATAACATCCAAAGAGAACCATCTTTCTTTCGAACAAACAACACCAGGGCACCCCATGTAGACTTACTCGGTCTAATGAAACCCTTATCCAACAAATCCTTCAACTGCTCCTTTATCTCTTTTAGCTCGACTAGGGATATTCGATTCGGAGGAATCAATATGGGTTGTGTGTCAGGTAAAAGATCAATCTCAAAATCAATCTCCCTCTCAGGAGGAACACCTGGTAGGACATCTGGAAATACCTCGGGATACTCACATACCATAGGGAATGACTGAATGGTTGGGGTCTCGGACGTGGAATCCTTAACCTTAACCAAATGGTAAATAAAACCCTAAGAAATCATTTTCATGGCCTTGAGATAGGAGATAAAGCAGCCTATAGGTACTGTTGAACTATCCCTCCATTCTAAAACTGGCTCACCTAGAAAATGGAACTCCATCGCTCGGGTTCTACAGTTAACAAAAGAATAACGTGCAAACAACCAATCCATGCCCAGAATGATATCAAAATCAGTCATATCAAATTCTAATAAGTCTGTCGAGCTAACTTTATGCAATACTGTAATGGGGAAACCTCTATATACCCACCTCGCTATGACTGAATCACCAATCGGAGTAGATATAGAGAATGGTTTTGACAAGATTTCAGGATTGACTCCTATGTTACTAGCATGAAAGGTGTTAGAAAAGATAGTGTATCTACTGGATATAACAAAGCATAAATATCGATATGAAAGACTCACAACATACCCGTAACCAAATCATGAGAAGTCTCCTGCTCTTGTCGAGAGCCAAGTGCATAAAATCGGTTGTGGCGCTGGCCACCAGCTAAACCACTCCAAGCACCCTGCTCAGTAGGGCGTGCCACTGGAGCTGCTGAACTAGCTTCTGGAGTGTGGGCTCCACCATCCCATGACCTGGATGCGGGGAAATTCCTGAGTCTTTGTTCGGGTTTGCCACACCCGAAACAAGCATCTGAGCCCACAAAATACCTCCCTAGGTGATTGTTGCCACAATTAGCACAATATGGGAAAGTGTTCTCCGTGCGCATGTTTCTCTGACCCCTCGAACCGAAGGCCCTGCTCCCCTGATCATCTCGAGGACTGGATGGGGTACTGGATGAAGATGGTGCAGGCATAACAGACCTATGCTAGGACTACTGGTGAGACCCACCTCCTGGCCTCGACTGGGAGAACCTGTAGCTATCAATTCTGGCCCTCTTGGACTCTCTCTACCTCATATGAGTTGCCTCCATCTGTTGGGCATAAAGGACTATCCGAGGGTAGTCCATATCCTGATGAACATGACTGTTCTACAATCCTTGCCTAGATACTCGGCTACTCCCTTCAAGAATCGGCTCACCCCCGCCCTCTAGTCCATCACTAACTCCGGGGCATTCTTTGACAGGCAAGTGAACTCAAGTGAATATTATAACACGGTCATCTTTCCTTGTTTGAGGTTGAAAAACTCAGTTGTTTTCAATTCCCTCAACTCCCGAGGGAAGAACTTGTCGAGAAAGGCCATGTGGAACTCCTTTAGCTGATAGGGCCAGCTCCCGCTGCCCTGCTATCCTTCCATTTCTTGTACCAAATATACAAGATCTCCTTTAGCTGAGAAGAGGCCAAGTCAACACACTCTTCATTTGTCACCACCATCACCTCAGTGACCGTCAAGATCCCTTCAATGATCTCGTGTGAATCCTCATCCACCTTTGATCCCGTGAACTTGCGAGGCTTCATCCTCAAGAAGTCTCTAATCCAAGCTTCCGTTTCATTACGATTCTGTGGAACATGCACAACATCCTGCCAGTTGACCTAAGAAGTCAAGGCCTGCACCAACATCTTAATAGTCGCCCGAAACTCAGCGTGGGCAGCTGGCTTTGGTGCCTAGGGCTCCTGTACAGGTGGGTCTTGCTGACGCCCATGATCAATGCCACCTCTGTGGCCTTCATCATTTCTGTTCCTCCTTCCGTTCATTCTTCTGGGGGTCCATAATTCTGCAATCGCGAATATAACGAAATAGAAGGGTGGAGAGACTTTTCATTGCACGACTTAGATCATGAAAGAAGGGATCATTTCCTAAAATATTTAGTATCCTCTTCATCAGAAGTGTGGCATGCTTCACACCCATGAAAAAGACTCTACTTAACGCGACTTCCAGACTCCCTAGGACACAACCAAACCTATGGTTCTAATACCAAGTTTGTCATGATCCGAGAGTACACCCTGATCGTAAACATAGGACAAGGAGCCCAACCCCAAGTCAACCCATGGCATGAGCATATATCTAAACCATTCACATAAGGTGGAAGAATTATCTTAAAAATCATGAACTGAATGAAATCGTGACATGAAATATAAGAAACAATGTTACATGATCCAAACATAACAGCGGAATACTACAAATAGTCTGAAAAGCCTCTAGTCATAATAGACGGGTTGAAGGGACAAGACCCCAACTAACACTAACATTCTGAAACAAAAAAAAGATAACCAAGATCTGAACATAAAGTCCTCGCATCATGAGGACTCACCAATTGGTAACTGGGAGAAAGCTAGGAGGGATGTTGAGCCTGAGATCCGGATCCTATATCATGACACGATAAAACATAGAAGATATAGGGGTCAGTGCTTGGAATGTACCAAGTATGCAAGGTAAGTAAAACAATACTTAAAAACATAAGAGTTATAGGAGTGGGACATCATAATCCTAAAGACTAAAATCATAAATATATCGTAAGGCTTAAGGTTTTCCAAAAGCATTCGCAAACTTGTAATAGTCACAACATGAGAGAAAAACATTTCATCAAACATGAATTGAGCCAAAGAACATAATCATACATGCATTACGACAATGAGGAACAGTAGGAGATTTCTATAACCGACATACCCTAGCAAGCTCATATAAATTTTTGAGGAAATCATGCATTTAGGTTAAGATCCATAAAGATTTAGTAACTTTAAACATAGAAATTCAGAAGAATTGGGAATGGGTAGGGACTAAGCATCCCATTCAAAACCCCACATACCTTGAAACACTTGATTCTTAACTTCCATGGAAATCCAAAGATAGAAACTTGGAGGATTTGAAGAAGAACACTTGAGTCCCTTTCCACTTCCCTCTCTACTCTTACATGCATCAAATGAGACTTAACATGGATTATCTCCCCTTAAAAGACCCTGCCCTAACCTCAAAATGGCATAGTTTATTCCCTAGGAGTTTGGGAAATTACGAGAAGGACCTTACAAATTCACAGGAATTAACTGCCAGGTGACCCTAACAGGTGACCTGACGACTCGTCGGGATGGGCAATGACTCGTCGTGTCGCTCGTCAAGTACACTTCCCCAGCCTTTTTTAAAATTCCCTGGCTTGCTCATGACCCATCTCATGAGTTGTTGGGACTGACCACGACTCGTAGGGTGCCATCCGTTAGGTAGACTGCTAGACCTCCTATTAAATCCTCAACCTTACCCCACGGTAGACCTGATGACTCGTGGTAGATGACCACGAGCCGATCCCATGCCCATGGGGACCTCAACTCCTAAGCTCAGTCCAACCTTCCCACGAGCCACCTGACGACCCGTGGGGTCTTCTCACGAGTCGTCTAACAACTCATCTTGCACTGCTGCAACATTTTCCATATTTTTCCCCATTTGACTCTAGGGTCTGATCCTTGGGTTACTAGGGTTTAACAAGTAAATAGCTTTAAAATTAGTAAAACATCTGTCCAGGAATAGTTTGGTGCGCCGCCCTGTCGATAGCCTTGAGTTTAGAACAATTTACCTTTGAAGTATAGCTCCGGGGCTCCACTCCAGTCATAGAAAGAATATGTTAGCCAAATTTCTACACTTTTAAACACCTCTGGCACCCGACTACATCCATAGCACCAGAGTGTTAGTCAAATTTCTGAGCTTTAGGACCCTTCTGATGCCCCACTTCATCCATAGCACCAAAATGTTGGAAACATTTCCTTTGTCTGAAATTCTTTTGGGGCTCCACGCCATCCATCTCGCCATGGAGTTATTCAAATTCTCATCTCTGAAGATAGGGACCTAGCACCCCACGACATCCATAGCACAAAATTTGGTGCATATTTCTCTGAAGCATAACTTTTTGCGCGCCACGCTAGCCATAGCCCCAGGCCTACTTTCTCGAACACTTCTTTTTCACACCTTGTATCATTTTTAGGTCCTTTTACCTTGGTTTCCTGCTCAAAATATCTAGAAATATTCATTAGCTTACAAGACACATGAAAACATGAATTTACACATTTCATAAGGATTATGAACTCAAAACAAGGATAAATATGGGTAAAAACATGGCAAATGGGCATAAGAATATGCCAAACATCACCCCATTATCATAAAGGGCATGCAAGTAGTAAAATCTATCGATCTTATAAGGCACAATAAGTTCACCCTAATATCCTTCCTTCTTAACACATGTGCCTGCAATAATAGTAGTCACTCGGTGCTTCACCAGAATTAGGTCCTCTTTGTCACATAAATTTTTCTTGCCAATAGCATTTTCAATTATTTAGTAAAACCGAGTATCTCTTTGATGGAATCTATAAATGGTACCATAAGTGTTTCTTTTTTTATCCACTCAATGTGTTTTGCCTATTTTGCTTTGAGAACTTTTTGGGTTGTTCTTTGTGAAAATGAAGGAACAGGCGGAGGAAAATATTTAGCAAAGTCATCTATTCCTCCTTTTCCCTTTTCTCTCTCTTTTGGAGCAACTAAACTATCTTTTGTGACTTCCTTCATAGGTACATTTTTGAATCCACCAACTTTCTTATCAACAGAAGGCTTTCTAGACCCCTCATCTTGTCCAACAACCTCAACTACAATCTCGGACTCATTATTAACAACACCATCCTCAACTTCAATATTCACGAACGGCAAATCTTGCCACTCCTTGTGACAATAGCCATACATTGAGCATTGAAAGGTCCCACATGTCCATTCGGATTAGCCACTATGTTACTAGGAAGATGGCCTTTTGGTTTAGATTTTTATCATGGGAAAATCGCCCACGTGTTGCTCTTTCTTTTGAATGGTCGTTGTGTGAGAACCTCCAATCTCCATAAGGCTATTTAGGCAAGCATTCGATCTCTCTTGGTTAGCAAACACCTTCTCCAAAATTTCTTCAAGCTTTGAGCCTCCATGATCATAAGAAAGACCTTCCCTCCAATTTTGAGAGTTAGAAGGGGATCTCTCGGTGGAACATAAGAAGATAAGCTTCGATTTTGAAAATTTGCACCATTGTGCCAACCCTGATTTGCGCCACCATAATCATTTATTAGGTAATATTTACCTTGACCTTGCCATTGAGGTTTCCATTGCCCTTAATATAAAGAAGAGGGGTGGGCTTAATAATACTGCGGTCTATGGCCACCGGATGAGTTCCCAACATAGTTGACATCTTAAACTTGCATGGGAGGTTGCTCTTGGAATGGCTTATATTAGAATGGAGAAGGGGCGTATCCATGCCTATATTGAGCAACCCATGGGGTCTCTTAAACAACATTGTAATGCTCCGAAAACCCTAAGATCAAACTCGGGAGTTGAAACGGAGAAAATAGGATTTTCTGCACCAGGTCACAGGACGATTCGTCCAGTGACCTGTCGGGATGACCATGACTGGTTAAGTGACCCATGGTGAGGAGTTTGACTTAAGTTGGAAATTTCATGTTTGAGTAACCACGGGTAAGACCACGAGTCATGGTCAGCCCCATGACTCGTTAAGTTAGTCATGGTCAAAGTTGATTGAAGGAAGAGGAAGAATGGGCAATGCACCTAAAATATTGGTCACCACAACTCTTTGCATGCACTATGAGTCGTGGTGTCCCCCATGGTGAGCCCTAGTGGAATTTCTGCAGTGAGGGTAACAGGAGGTTACCACGAGTCGTGGTCACCAGTAACGAGTCATTAAGTTCCCCGTGATGACTATCAGTATGCAACCTCTAATGAAGCCAATGACTATAGGCCACGAGTCATGGCTTGTGACAACGACTCATCCATTCCCTCGTTGGGAGTGGCAATCTATTTTTCCCTGCGAATTTAGTAAGGGCTTTTTGATAATATGATCCTAAGGCCTAAACTATTTTGTTTTAAGCTCCGAATAGGGAGTTTTATGAAGGGTAGGTTCATTCTAATCTATTCCTACTTCTTGCATGCATGTTCTGATGTCTAAAGGGGGTGATCAAGCTCAATCTCTCAAGGTTCTTTCTCAATTAATCCTTTGGGAATCAGAGAAGTTGTAGAATAAGATCCTCTCAGATATGTAAGGTTATGAATGGGTGAAATTGATCAAACTCATGCCCAATCCCTCTCTAATTCATGAAAATCTATATGTTTATTCTATGGCGTTTTAACCCAATGCATGAATTTCTAAGTTTCTACCATGGGTATGATCCCATCATGTGTCTATCATTTAATTATGATTCATGGACAAGTTTTACAATGTTTTCAATAATAAATCATGTTTTCAAGTTTTTTAAATTAGGATGCCCATCTATGAAAGTTCATGGATGTTGAGATCCATGATATATGATCAAGTATGTTGACATATTTATGAGAAAAGCATGTTTTCAAGTTACCTGTGTCTATGATCATATTTTCAAGTAAATAAATTATTTTAAAGCATGTTTACATATTGGGCAAGCCCATATGTTCAAGCATGATTTATGATTTCATGAATTAGCTTACCACATGGTTTGGGAGTCAAAATTCCCAATTATGTTAAGCTTGTGGTATGGTTTGAGACAAGGCTCCTCATGTATGATTTGAGATTTTATATGTATATGATTATTCAACTTCGTTACTAGATGATGGTCAGCTTCATTGAAAAACAATGAGAGCATATGCATGTTTTTAGGAGTAGTGTCTAGCACGGAGTAGGCTAAGGTCTGTCAACCCTATGCCTCAGCACTACGAGCCAACATAGGTATGTTCATATTATTTGGGACCTGCTTTTTGAGCTTTCCCCTGCCCTAAGGGGCCTTTAGCTTGATATTGATATCATGGCATCGTCTTTAGCCCTAGCAAGGCTTTAGACAGTTTTTTCCACTTGAGTATAATAGTTGGGACAACGTCAGTTCTATCGTGGTAATGTCGGTTATATGATGAGTCACCCATTATTCCTCATGATTTCAGTTATGCGTGTTTATCATTCATTATGTATATATTTTCAGCAAGTTTGACCCAATGTTCAGTTTTACTTATGATTATTAGTTTTTCAGTTTCGGGTCATTCAAATCAGTTATGATATGTAGTTATGTTCAAATCATGATTTCAGAAAATAGCATGCAAGCCTTACTCTTAGAATCTTATCTTGATTATGTTTTATGAAATGAATTATTAATGATTTCACTTACTTAAGCGATTTTACTTACCTTGCATACTTGGTAAATTCCACATACTGACTTCACACTCTATCCTACATCATTTTATGACACATGCTCCGATATCTAGACTCATCCCATCACTAGCTAGTTTATAGAGTTCGCACCCAGACTGAGTTGGTGACTCCTCATCTCCCGAGGACCCTCCCATATCATTTATCTTTGTACTTTCAGTTTTTAGACTTAAGGAGTTAGTTGGGGTCTTTTCCTATCAACTCATAAATAATAGAGGCTTTTCAGGCATAAATTGTATTCAGCTTTAGACTCGTGTTGTATGTTCTGATGTTATGCTATGTTTAGACTTCCGCAATGTTTATTGTATTTATCTTACGCTTTTATTAGTTTAGTTAGATGTATGTTCATGCCATGGGTTGACTTGGAGTCTATCGGGGCTCGTTGTCCCGTGTCTCAATTCGAGCCCATGTTCAGGTCGTGACAAACTTGATATCAGAGCAATAGGTTTTGACTGTCCTAGGGTGTCTGAAAGTCATGTTAAGTAGAGTCTTTTTCATGGATGTGAAGCGCTCCACACTTATGAAGAAGATGCTACGAAACATTTTGTAAATGTTCCCTTCTTTCATGATCTCTGTCGTGCGGTGAAATATCTCTCTATCCTTCTAACTCATGCTATACGCGTTTGCAGAATCATGCCTCCATGCAAAGTTAATGGTAGAAGAAATGGAAATGGAAATAGCCACGAGGATGGCAATGGAGTCAGGCACCAACAGGCCCCGCAGCCCATTTGAACCATACACTGGAGCTGGTTTCCCATGCTGAATTCAGGGCATCCATTTAGATGCTAGCACAGGCCTTGACCGCCCAGGTCATTCACCGGGCGGTAGCGCATGTCCCTCAGAATGGGAATGCGGCGGCAACACAAGGCAGAGATTTTCTAAGGATGAACCCTCCATAGTTTCTTGGGTCAAAGGTGGATAAGGATCCACATGAGTTTATCAATGAGATTCTAAACATCACCCAGGTCATGGGGGTGACAGTTGAAGGGGGTTGCGCACATCTGATTTAAGCAATAGAAGGACAGTAGGGCATTCAGAGCAGGCCCTATCAGTTGGGATGAGTTTCATATCACTTTTATAGATCGGTTCTTCCCTCGTGAGATGAGACGGCTGAAAATGGCCGAATTTGTGAATCTGAGACAAGGGAAGATGACGGTGCAGGAGTATGCCTTAGAGTTCACTCTTCTGTCCTAGTATGCACTAGAGTTAGTGGTTGATTAGAGAGCTCGAGTGAGTAGGTTTGTTTATGGAGTGGCAGATTACCTGGATAAGGATTGCCGGATTGTGATGCTTCATTAGAATATGGATTTTCCTTGGATAGTCTTGTATGCCCAGAAGATGGAGGTGGTGCATGTGAGTGACAAAGAGGCCAAGAGGGCCAGGACAGACATTTATGGATTCTCTCAACAGAGACTAGGTGGTGGGCATCATCAGGAGTCCCATAAGAGATCGTCTGCCCCGACATCATTTGCTATGAGTGTGCCATCCAGATCTAGGCACGACCAGAGAGGACGAGCATCTGGCTCTAGGGGTTAGAGCAGCAGACCTGTAGATGCCAGTATCCCAGTTTGCGATAGGTGTGGCCGGAGACACACGGGTTAGTGTTTGGCGGGTACAGATGCTTGGTTCGGGTGTGGGAAGCCTAGACATATTCTCAAAGATTTCCCAGCATCTAGACAGGGCAATGATTGGGGCCGAGGCCCAACTTCTAGTTCAGCAGCTCCACCAGCACACCCAACTCAGCAGGGGGAATCTACTAGCACCGGTGGCAGACAACGCAAAAATAGATTCTATGACCTAGCATCCGGTTAGGAATAGGAGGTCTCCCCATATGTAGTCACTGGTATGTTACGAGCATTCCATATTAATGTGTATGCATTGTTAGATCCAGGGCATACTGTCTTTTGTGACGCACTATGTTGCTAGTAGTTTCGGAGTCAGTCCTAAAATCTTACAAGAACCCTTCTCAGTCTCTACTAAAGTCAGTGATTTAGTTATAGCTCAATGGGTGTATAGAAACTACCCTATCACAGTTCTTCAAAAAATCACCTGAGCAGATGTAGTAGAGTTAACCATGACCGATTTTGATGTTATCATCGGCATGGATTGGTTATTTGCATGTTATGCCTCAGTTGATTGTAGAACCCATTTGGTAGAGTTCTAATTTTCATGTGAGCCAGTTTTAGAGTGGAAAGGTAGTTATGTTGTTCCTATAGGTCGTTTCATTTCCTACCTTAAATCCAGAAAGATGATCTTCAAGGGTTGCGTATACAATCTAGTTAGGGTTAAGGATGCTACTTATGAGACCCCGACTATCTAGTCGGTTTAATTAGTATGTGAGTATCTAGAAGTCTTCCTAGATAACCTACCGGCAATCCCTCTTGAGCAGGAAATCTATTTTGGTATTGACCTCCTTCCCGAGACGCTACCTATATCCATTCCTCCCTATAGAATGGCTTCAGTCGAGCTAAAGGAGTTGAAGAAGCAATTGAAAGACCTTCTAGCCAAAGGATTCATTAGACCTATAAAATCCCCATGGGGTGCACCAATTCTATTTGTCCAAAAGAAGGATGGTTCCCTTCGGATGTGCATTTATTATCGGCAATTGAACAAGGTGACCATCAAGAACAGGTATCCTCTTCTTAGGATTGATGATTTGTTTGAGCAGCTTCAGGGTGCTAAATACTTTTCGAAGATAGATCTCAGATCTGGATACCATCAGCTCAGGGTTCGGGAGAGTGACATTTCGAAGACCGCCTTCAAGACCCAGTGTGGTCATTATGAGTTTGTAGTTCTATCTTTTGGACTAATGAATTCTCCTGCGGCTTTTATGGATTTGATTAATAGGGTTTTCAAGCTATACATGGATATGTTCGTGATTATGTTCATAGATGACATCCTTATATACTCTTAGAGCGAGAAGGAGCATGCCGCTCATTTGAGGGTGGTGCTACGAAAACCTAAGGATCGCCAATTATATGCTAAATTCAGCAAGTGCAAGTTTTTGTTGAACTCAATGGCATTTTTGGGCCATGTGGTGCCATGAAAGGGTATAAAGGTGGACTCTCAAAAGATAGAACCGGTGAAGAACTGGCCTAGATTGGTGAATCCTTCGGATATTAGGAGTTTCTTGGGCTTAGCTAGTTATTATCGGAGATTTGTTGAGGGGGTTTCATCTATTGCAGCGCCATTGACCAAATTGACCCAAAAGAAAGTGAAATTCCAATGGTCAGAGGCTTGTGAGAAGAGCTTCCAAAAATTGAAGGCTCGACTCACCTCAGCACCTATGTTGACCCTATCCGAGGGTACCGATGGGTTCATGATATATGGTGATGCTTCGAGGATCGGCCTTGGTTGTTTATTGATGCAACATGGTAAGGTTATAACATATGCTTCCAGGCAGTTGAAGGTTCATAAAAAGAATTATCCGACTCATGATCTCGAATTGGAGGTAGCAGTATTTGCCTTAATGATTTGATGACACTATTTGTATGGGGTCACCATAGATGTGTTTAAAGACCATAAAGACCTACAATATGTGTTTACCCAAAAGGATCTAAATATGTATCAAAGAAGGTGGTTGGAGTTACTCAAGCATTATGATACGTGTGCCCTTTACCATCCGAGAAAGGCTAATGTGGTGGCAGATGCTCTTAGTAGGCTTTCTATGGAGAGTGTGTCCAATGTACATGAGGAGAGAAAGGAGCTGGTGAAGGATGTGCATCGGCTTGGACGATTGGGAGTTTGTTTGGTTGACTCGACCGATGGTGGTGTTATATTTCAGAACGGGTCAGAATCATCCTTGGTAACTGATGTGAAAGCTAGACAAGATGAGGATCCTATTTTTGTAAAGTTGAAGGAATCCATTCATAATCAAAAGGTAGAGGTCTTCTCCAAAGGGGGAGATGGTGTGCTTCGTCTTAGGGTCACTTTTGTGTTCCAAATGTTGATGATTTGAGAGATCGGATATTGCACGAGGCTCATGTTCCCAATATTTTATACATCCAGGTGACACCAAGATGTACCATAACCTACGGAAAGTCTATTGTGGAATGGCATGAAGAAGGACATAGAATAATTTGTGGTTGTGTCCAAACTATCAACAGGTGAAGGTTTAACATCAAAGACCTGGAGGTGTTCTCTAAGATATTAGTTTTCCTACTTGGAAGTGGGAAGAGAACAACATGGATTTCATTACATGGTTACCTCGAACTCGTCGACAATATGACTCCATTTGGGTTGTTGTAGGCAGACTGACTAAAGCGACTCATTTCCTACCAGTCAAAACTCCCATTTAGTGGAGGATTATGCTATGTTGTACATTCAAAAGTTAGTTCGATTTCATGGAGTGCCATCATCCATCATATCAGATAGAGATACTTAGTTTACCTCCCAATTTTGGAGATCGTTTCAAAAGGGACTTGGTACTTAGGTCAAGCATAGCATAGCGTTTCATCCGCAAATCAATGGTCAGGCAAAGCGGACTATTCAGACTCTTGAAGATATGTTGAGAGCCTATGTTATTGATTTCAAGGGAAGTTGGGATAATCATTTGTCTTTCATTGAAATTGCATATAAAAATAGCTACCATTCCAACATTCAGATAGCTCTGTTTGAGGTTCTCTATCGACGGAGATGTAGATCACCTATTGGATGATTTGAAGTCGGTGAAGTTTCAGTGATGGACCAGATTTAGTCCATAAGGCTATGGAGAAAGTTTAGCTCAGATGGGACAAGTTAAAAACAACTCAGAGTCACCAAAAGTCCTATGCGGATGTGAGGAGGAGGGATCTTGAGTTTGAAATTGATGATTGGGTGTTTCTGAAGGTATCTCTCATGAAGGGAGTGATGAAGTTCAGAAAGAAAGGAAAACTCAGTCCCCATTATGTCGGCCCATACCAAATTGTGAAACGGGTTTGCAATGTAGCATATGAGTTGGAGTAGCCCTCAAAATTAGCTTCAATCAAACCAGTTTTCCATGTATCGCTCTTAAAGAAGTGTTTGGGTGATCCAGCTCTAGTATTTCTAGTGGACAATGTCGGTGTGAGAGACAACCTTAGTTATGTAAAGGTTCCAGTGGAAATATTGGATCGTCAAGTTTGAAAGCTAAGGTACAAGGAAGTAGCTTCAGTTAAGCTTTTGTGGAGGAGTCAACATATTGAGGGAGCTACATGGGAAGCCGAAGCAGATATAATGGCTAAATAACCGCATCTATTCCCTACCGACTCAGTTTCAGCTCGAGGTATAAGTTTCCTCCTTAATACTCTATTTAGTTTCATGTTCAGCTCATGTACCTCAGTTTCTTTCATGTAAATAGAAATATGTATGATTTGTGAATTCAGTTTAGTCATGTGGTGCAGTTCGGAGGTAGTCGTTCTGTCAGTTTTCAACTTATATGATCAATATTTGAATATGATTATTGCATTTCTATGCTTTTCTGTATGTTTTCCAAGATTTGAGGATGAATGTTCCCAAAGGGGAGATATTGTAATGCCCCGGAAAACCTAAGATTAGACCCAGGAGTTGATATGGAGAAAATAGGATTTTATGCACCAGGTCACAGGACGAGTCGTCCGGTGACCCGTCAGGATGACCAAGAGTCGTTAAGTGACTCGTGGTTAGGAGTTGGACTTAAGTTGGAAATTTCATGTTTGGGTAACCAACGGAATGACCACAAGTCATGGTCATCCCCACAACTCGTTAAGTCAGTCATGGTCAAGGTTGATGGAAGGAAGAGGAAGAATAGGTAGTGCACCTAACGGATTAGTCAGAACGACTCATTGAGTGCATCACGAGTAGTGGTGTCCCCCGTGGTGAGCCACATGGGAGTTTCTGGAAGTAAGGGTAACGGGAGGTGACCACGGTAGTAACGAGTTGTTAAGTTCCCCATGGTGACTATCAGTATGCAACTTCTAGTAAAGCCAATGAATGCAGACCACGAGTCATGGCCTGTGATGACGACTCGTCTAGTCCCTCATTAGGACTGGCAGCCTATTTTTCCCTGTGAATTTAGTAAGGGATTTCCCATAATTCCTATGATCCTAAAGCATAAACTACATTGTTTTAAGCTCTGAATAGTGAGTTTTATGAAGGGTAGGTTCATCCTAAGCTATTCCTAATTCATGCATGGATGTTTAGAAGTCTAAAAGAAGTTGTAGAATCAGATCCTCTCAGGTATGTAAGTTTTGAATGGGTAAAATTGTTCACACCCATGCCCAATCCCTCTCTAATTCCTGAAAATCTACATGTTGATTCTATGGGGTTTTAATCCAATACATGAATTTCCTAAGTTTTTAGCATAGTTATGATCCAAGCATGTTTCTACTGTTGATTTATGATTCATGGGCAAGTTTTACAATGTTTTCAATTATAAATCATATTTTCATGTTTTATAAATTATGATGTCCATCCATGAAAGATGATGAAAGTTGAGATCCATGATGTTGTTCAAGTATGTTGAGATATTTATGAGAAAAATATGTTTTCAAGTTATCCATGTCTATGATCATGTTTTCAAGTGAATCAAGTATTTTCAAGCATGTTTAAGTATTGGGCAAGCCCATATGTTCAAGCGTGATTTATGATTTCGTGAATTAGCTTACCATATGGTTTTGGAGTCAAGACTCCCAATTATGTTCAGCTTGTGGTATGGTTTGAGCCAAGGCTCCTTATGTATGATTTCTGATTTTATATGTATATGATTATTTAGCTTTGTCGCTGGATGTTTGTCAGCTTCGTTGAAAAACCATGGAGGAGCACATGCATGTTTTTAGGAGTAGTGTTTAATTACTAGTAGGCTAAGGGTCAGTCAACCCTATGCCTCAGAACTACGAGCCAACATAGGTATATTCAAATTATTCGGGACCTCCTTTGTTAGCTTTCCCCTTCCCTAAGGGGCCTTCAACATGATATCAATATCATGGTAGTGTATTTAGCCCTGACAAGGCTTTAGACAGCTCTGCCCACTTGAGTGTAATAGTCGGGACCACGTAAGCTCTATCATGGTAATGTCGGTTATATGATAAGTCTCCCAATGTTCCTCATGATTTCAGTTATGCATGTTTATCTTTCATGGTGTATATATTTTCAGCAGGTTTGACTCAATGTTCATTTTTACTTATGATTATCAGTTTTTCATCTTTGGGTCATTCGAATCAGTTATGATACGTAGTTATGTTCAAATCCTGATTTCAAAAAATAGCATGCAAGCCTTACTCTCAGAATCTTATCTTGATTATGTTTTATGAGATGCATTATTAGTGATTTTACTTGCTTAAGCGATTTTATTTACCTTTCATATTCGGTACATTCCACATACTAACCGCACACTCTGTGTTGTATCATTTTATGATACAAAATCTCTGATATCTAGACTTAGCCCCGTCACTAGCCAGTTTCTGTTGTTAGCACCCAGTCTCTGTTTGTGAGTCCTCATCTCCCGAGCCCCCTCCCTTTTCAGTTATCTTTGTACTTTCAGTTTTCAGACTTAAAGAGTTACTTGGGGTTTTTTTCCATCAACTCATCAGTAATAGAGGCTTTTCATACATAGATTGTATTCAGCTTCAAACTCATGTTGTATGTTTTGGTGTTATGCTATGTTTAGACTTCGGCTATGTTTATTGTTTTGATCCTTCGCTTTTATTGATTGAGTTAGATGTATTTTCACGTCATGAGATGAATTAGAGTATCTCTGGGCTCCTTGTCCCGTGTATCTATGCGGTCCCATGTTCGGCTCGTGACATACATGCACCTTTTTGACCTCAAATCGGTCAACCTTTTTGTAAGAAGGTCTATGTTTGTTGCCATGACAACCATTATCCTGGTTCTCCTTAATAAAGTGAGACAATGAAGGATTACCTATATTAAGCCCTCCACTTTGATTCCCTCCATACCATGCATGGGTTACTTTGTGATCCAATCTAATTTGATGGCAATTTTGTTGAATGTCTTGACCATGAAACATCTTCCAACAATATTGTTTGTAATTGACTTTGTCAATGGATCCACACCATTGTAGTAATTTTCAAGCAAAATATGATCAAGAAACCCATAGTTGCATGCCCAAAGTATGTATTGCATGAATCTCTACCATGTTTCAAATAATTGCTCTTAAGCGAGCCTTCGAAAATAGAAGATTTTTTACCGTTACTTTGCCTTTTTTCTAGGAGAAAACCACTTTTTCAAGAATTTGTTTACTAGCTCCTTCTATGTACGGCTCGAGTTTGGAGCTAGTTGATCTTAGGCGTATTTTTACACCCCCTTGTCACATTTTACCCATCTTTCATCATGTTATGAGAAGATTACCCTTATAAAAAGCAAGGTTTTAGGAAAGTGATTGTGGAAAGAGCTAATATATGTGTTTAGATGATTTTGCAGGTAACACAAGGAAAAAAGTAATTCTAAATAATGATTGAGTTGTTACCAAATTAATGATACAAAACAAGGATTTCATTCCCCATGATTTCAGAACGTAGTAGTCTTATTATATTAGTGATCTATCCTGATGAATATTGTATAATACTGATGATTAAGTTCATCTACGTCTCTCGACTTACATAGATGAATTTCACCTAAATCCTCTTGGACTTTAGGTGTGTATTTGGATTAACTACCCTCTGTTAGAGTTCAAGTTAATTACATGAGGGTTGGTAGCCTCGAATTACCATTATTATTCTCTTTTCCTAACTTCAACCTCATTGGTCGAGCATGTTAAAGATACAAGCACATTTCAACATCTTCAATCGCTAAAACTCATTAAAACAAAGAGAATAATAATCCACTCAATTCACCATTCAAGAATCACTATTTTATTTTGTCTACTTTAATTTAATCCAGCATGGTTCCTTGGACCCTAGCTTAACTGATTTAGCTGCTCATGTTTGAGGAAACAATAACATAATATGTAGAAGAAACCTTAATGAAATACTTACAATAATATGAAATTATTTAACAAATCTCCAAAGCTAAGTAGAATCACAAGAACTTGATAAATTCTTCAACAAATATTTGAGTAAGTAATTGCACTAATTCGTATGTATTTAATAAGTTATGAGTTGTGAAAAAATTTAATGAAACCTAAAACATCCTAATAAGAGGTATATATAGTAGTAGATTAAGTCTTCATTGTTCCTTCTTGGACTAGGATTGTACTTTACAACTTCTATTCCTACTTTAACTAGGATTGGAATCTGGCCATGCCTAGAATAGCCTATACACCAAGCTAGTTGGTGCACCACTACTACCTACGCATCGCGTCTCTCAAAGAAACACTCTTGCATGTGCATTGCACCGGCTATAGAACAAGTATGCCTGCACGATGCAAACCTCTATCATGCTATGGCACTTGCTTCATTTAAGTTCAACTTGGCAAAGCTTGCTCTTTTAAGCCTCAAATGAGTCCAAATATGTCACTTTAATCCCTAACAATATCTAATCATATGTGTTAGCTCTATTTCACAAATATCATGTAAAACCAAAGAAAACACACAAAAAATTTTCTGAAAACAAAGCTAAGCATGGGAAAAATATGGCAAATAACTGCATAAATGTGCTCAACATCACCACCCCACACATAAACTATTTTTCATCCTCGAACAATCTACTATTTCCCCTCTCAAGTTCAACCACAAAAGTCACCCTATGAACAAGTATAATTACACTTAAGGTCATTTAGATAATTCAATCAAGCTCCAACAATCCACTCAATATGCATATAAGATCAATATTCAAAGGTTACAAATTGAAATCACTTAGCTTCTAGAACTAACTCAACGAGATATATTTGGGCCAACAAGAATAATATGTAATTTATAAATCAAAAAACACAAAAAAATCTTACCATTACATGTCCCTCACTATTTGGAGAGATGCCCTTCCATACAAGATATATATAACAATATGGATTTGGGTATAATCTGAACATTATCACTCACTCCCCCAAAGAACTCAACATTCATGCAAAAGATGACCCACAAGCTTTCCCTTAGTATAAATACTCCATTAACATAGAACATCGAATCTAAGATCCATAAGGACTTAAGATGGTTGTAATGTAGGCTAAGGGACGGGTAGGAAATATTTGTCCAAGATAATGACTAATCTTCCTAAGCACTTTAATACATCACAATTCTTTGACCTTTTAGCACATTCTTCAATCTGCTATTTTTTCTTATACCTCCCTTTTGTTTTTAGGTGACTTAATAGGGAATTTTTGACATTAAGCTCATTCACAATTTTTTTCTCATTCTTGATTCATCTCTTTATTATTTTTTTTCAATCTTTTTCTCTCTTTCTTTCCCTACAAATATCACCCTCCTTATTATACAATTTTCACCCTCTTCTTTTCTTATAATTTCCACACTTCTAGCTCTTTCCTTCTTTTCTCTACTTGTGCTCCTTTTATGAAAAATTCTCAATGAAAGTGCTCTAGGGGTCATTTGAATTAAATAAAGGTCAATAGAACAAAAGGGAGTAAGCTTGCAATATTGTTAACAAAAGAATAGGCTAAAACTCAAATTGGCTAACTAGGACAATCACATCAAGGTAAATAAAAACGGGATACAAATAGACTACCAAATAAATGCCTATATCACTTCCTAGATTCAACGTCCTCTTTTTTCTTTGCACACATACCGAGCAAGCTCTAGACATCAAATTGCAAGAATGGAGTAGACAAAAAAATCTCACTCACACAATGGCTCAAATGTTTCAATAATGGCAATCAAGATTTCATAAACACATATATCCATATTGAATGTTTCACATTATTAAGCCCAATATTTCAAGAATCAGAGTCAAGATCCAAAAGTCAATGTGTTTCTACCTTTTCATGCATTTTTAGTGAGTTATACCAAGTCTTAATGATACCTTAAGTGAATCACCTAGCATTCATAAGGTCTCTAGTTCTTGATCTCCTAATGAATAATTTTTTCTTAAGACGGTCGTTATCCATCCATCATAAAAAAAGTCATGACTATTACTCCAAAAGAATCCAGATCCTCTAATCAGTTCTAAGGAACTATCCAACAGAAAAGTATCAAAAACAAAAACTGGGGGAAACCAAATATAAACAAAGACATCGAATAAGGAAAAACAAGCTATCAAGATAAGTCAAGAATAATAAAAAAAATACCCACTATGATCAAGTTTAGCAATGAAAGCATACATGGTATAAGGAAATTTACTTCTCCCACCCCACACTTAATCAATAGAGCTATCATTAGTGCTAAAATAGTACATCATAAGTAAAAGAGTGAAAGAAGAACTTCCTCGGCCTAATCCTCATTGTCTGTGGTGGCATAAGTAGCTTCCTCGATCTCCAAGTCGTCTCTATCATCATCACACTCCAAATCAGAGTCAACTCTATCCTATTCTTCATCAGTGGCATCATCATCATCAAAGGGCTCCTCAAAACCTGACCAAACTCCACAGAGAGCTCTGGAATGCTCACTCAATGCGTAGTCCATGTTCAGGTGCCCTAGTTTCACCTCCATCACCCCACTCATCCTCAGCTGTATCATTTTCATGCGTACAATTGACTAAGAAAATTATCAATGAGTGTGCAACTAATACACAACACAGGACCATGTATACCATCAGGTTCCTTTGTCTTTATCACATCTATCTCCTTCGATCATTTTGTGGTCTATGGTCAACTACCTCCTCATCAATCTACTGCTCCCTTAGAAATTGCATCAGAAGACACCCAAAACTAAATCTCTGCCCTTTCTTCACCCTTGCTCTCCTCAAAAAATCCTTGATTATCACCCCAACATTTATTGGCCTCCCAATCATCAAATTAAAAATAAGAAAACTCTCTTCATCGTTACATGTGTCGCATTCTTCCCAAGCATCAAATAAGCACAAATAATTTTTAATCATATCCTAGCATCCCTTCTTACGTGTGTAAAGGAAAAGAGACGTGATACTCGTACTGTAGGTGGTTGGCCCACCTTGAAGATCGAATTTGGGCCGTTGAGAGTATGTTTAATTTCTGTATAAGAAGGTCTCAAGATAAGGTCTTTAAAAGTCGTAGGGTCAATACTGGGCATACCACGTAATCTATTCAAAATAGCAGGCGAACAATTCACAATTTTCCCTCTAATCTTAACTTGGTTAATCCTCTCTTTCAGCTCCTAATACACCAAAAATTCCCTCACCATATTCAAATTAGATTCCCTCAGATCATTAAACACAATTCCAACCCAAGATTATGTATTCTATCAACAATATAAGGAAATTTGTATGCCAAGCTATCTCTATCAACAAATATTCATGAGAATATTTAAATTCATTATGATCTTTGAACCACTTCTTACCTTCTTGCTCCGTGATCCACTGGAGACCATAATGTCTTGATGGTTGTGTCATGCTTGCATCTTCAATGTATACCGCTTGACCCATTCTTGACCTTTATTTCCATGGCTCGCAGAAGTCACACCTTTCCCTTTACTAGTATTTGGGGCCATTATTAGCGAAATTTCAAGAAGAATGATGTTCTTTATGATTTGGGTGAAGAAATTTGGAAGAATTTTTACAGAAGATGAAGTTTTGGAAAAAATATTTAATACAAATAGGGGTGTGTGGCATGGGTAGGAGCAAAGAGTGGGAGAAAAATTAGGTTTTGTTGCTAAAAACACCCACTTGGGTTAGATTGACCCACTTGACCCACTACTTTTTAGATTTAGGATACCCTCTCAACAGTGCATTGGTCCACTCACCAGATGGACACCATGTCGTGCCAATGCTTGCCCGGGGTCGCCTGCACGTCATTCTGGCCCATGAGCTGTCAGGCTTGCGTCGTGCTGGTCCATGCACTACATGTCCTGTTTTTCCTGCATCCTATTTTCAATAGTTATGATCAAAAATTATTTTGTTGTTTC
The DNA here is from genome assembly GCA_018107945.1 of Datura stramonium. Classification (NCBI taxonomy): domain Eukaryota; kingdom Viridiplantae; phylum Streptophyta; class Magnoliopsida; order Solanales; family Solanaceae; genus Datura; species Datura stramonium. Next base: position 113,500 of record JACEIK010001401.1, read on the forward strand.
TGACATAATTACCTACACACTTGAACAAACACATGCACCCTAAAAAAAATTAAAATTTAAAATACGTTGGGTTGCCACTTATTTCAAGGGTTAGCAACGGTATCACAAGGAAAAGTGCCCTTTTCAACTTATTTAGTATTGCGGAGATATACCCTACCTGCTGCTCTAGTTTCTTCATAGAGGTTAAAAGTGAGTCTACAACCTGACTCAAGCTTGATATCTCACCCCTCATCTCTTTGACTCCTACCTCTATGGAGTCAACTTTTTCATCATTTGCCTCATCATGTCCTCCAACCTTGTTGTACNGTTTAAATTAGGCTCGTGTTGGTGCTCAATCCCTACCTGCGCAACGTGCAGGCCCTAGCACAACTATGCCTGTGCGATGACAACTTCTAGCACACTTGTTTCCTCAATTTTGTTTTGCCAAGCTTTCTCTTTTTAGCCACAATTAAGTCCAAATCCATCACTTTAATACCTGAAAGCATCTAATGATGTGTTTTAGATCTTTTTCATAAATATCATATAAAACCAAAGAAAACATGCACAATTTTTTCTCAAAACATAGATAAGTATGGGAAAAATATGGTTAATAAATGCATATATACACCATATATCACCACCCTACGCTTAAACTATTGTTTTCCCTCGATCAATCTATTACCTTCATTCTCATATTAAACTACAAAATTCACCCTACGAACAGGTCTACACACACTTAGGATCATTAGACAAGTCAATCAAGCTCCAACAACTCTCTTAACTTGTATATAAGATCAACATTCAAAGGTTAGAGTTTGAAATCACTTAGAATAGCTTCTAAAACTAACTCAATAAGATATATTTCGGCCAACTTGAATCACATGCAATTTAGCAATCAAGATACACTAAAATCTTACCATTATGTGCCCCTCACTTTTTGGAGAGATGCCCTTTCGCACAAGATATATAATAAAATGAACATAGGCATAATTATAACATTATCACTCACTCTCCCAAATAACTCAGCATGCATGCAAACGATGACCCATAATCTTGCCCTTTGTATAATACTCCACTAATATTGAACATTGAATCTAAGATCAATTAGGAGTTTTGATGGTTGTAATGTAAGCTAAGGGACGGGTAGGAACTATTTGACCAAGATAGTGACTAATCTCCCTAAGCACTTTAATACTTCACAACTCTTTCACTTTTTAGAACATTCTTCGTTCTTCCTATTTTATCCTTATACCTCCTTTTATTTTTTAATTTTGAATTACAACTTAGGCAACTAGTAGGAAATTTTCAACATTAAGCTCATTCATAATTTTTTCTTTTGTTCTTGATCCCTTCATTCATTTTTTTTCAAACTTTTTCTCTTTTTCTTTCCACCACTACATCATCCTCCTTATTTAGCAATTTTTTCACCCTTTTCTTTTTTTTCTAATTTCCACATTTTTAGATTTTCCCATCTTTTTTCTACTTGTGCTCCTTTTATTCATAATTTCCAATTAAAGTGCCTTAAGAGTCATTTTGATCAAATAATATTCAGTAGAACAAAAAGGGATTAAACTTGTAATATGACTATCAAAAGAATAGGCTAAGGCTCAAAATGGCTGACTATGATAATTACATGGAGGTAGGAAAAAATTGGATACAAATAGGCTACCAATGAAATGCATATCACTTCCTAGATTCAACATCCTTATTTCATTTTACACATATACCGGGAAAGTTCTAGACATCAAACTGTAACCATGGAGAATACAATAAATATCTTACTCACACAATGGCATAAATAATTCAAGATTACATAAATGCATATATCCTATTGAATGTATAACATTATTAAGCCTAATTTTCATTTATAGAAGTCAAGTTCCAAAAGTGTAAGAGTTTATATCTTTTCATACATTTTTAAGTGAATTTCAGAAAGTCTCAATGATACCCTAAGTGAAGCACCAAGCATTTGTAAGGTTTCTTGTTCTTTCTCTCCTAGTGACTAATTCATCCTTAAGACGATTGTCATCCATCCATCATCGGAAAAATTCATGACTATGACCCAAAAAAATTTAGGCCTTATAATCGGTTCTAAGGGAGTATCCATCAAAAAAGTACCTAAAATAAAATTGGGGGGAACCCAAATTAAAATGAAACATCGCACACACAAAAAAATTACTATAATCTAGTAGGATATGTCATGAATCACAATAACTAGGCTCATTATGAACAAATTTAGCAATGAAAGTGTTCATGGTATAATGAAGTTTACTTCTCCCACCCACACATAATGAGTAGAGCTGTCCTTAGCGCTAAAACAATAAAATATAAGTAAAAGACTGAAAGAAGAACTCCCTGGGCCTCTATTCCTCATCGTCTATGGGGGAAAAATAGTTTCCCCCTTCTCAGAATCATCTCCATCATCATTAGACTCTAAGACGGAGTCGATTCTAGCATGTTCCTCGTCTGTGGCATCATCATCTAGGGGCTCCTCAAATCTTGTCCCAACTCTGTAGAGAGCTTTTAAATGCTCTCTCAAGAGGTAGTCCATGGTAAGCTACTATAGCTTCTCCTCTGTCACTGCATTCATTTTCAACTATAGTATTTGCATGTTGTATATGCGACTCAGAACAATATAAATGCGCACATGATGCTCACTAATAGATAACACAGGACCATATATGCCCTCAGTATCCTTAGTCTTCATCACATCTAGTCCCTTGAGGTATTACCATGGTGTATAATCAACCACCTCCTCATCTATTTGATGCACAGAAATCAGGTCATGAGACCCCTAAAACTAAATATTTGCTCTTTCTTCACCCTTGGCCTTCTCAACACATCCTTAATAATTACACCAACATTAACTAGTAGCCTAGTCATCAATGAATACACAAGACACACCCTCTCCCTCATAAGATGAGGCACATTCTTCCCGGGAACCAAACAAGCACAATTAATATTTAACCAAACTCTAGCTTTCCTGCTCGTATGTGTATAAGGGAAAGACATATGATACTCGTGCTGTTGGTGGGCGGCCCCCAATGTGATCAAATTTGGGCCACTGATAGTATGTTGGATTGCTCTATAGGGGGTCTCAAAATAAGGTCTTTGAATGGCCATGGGCAAAGGCTAGGTGAACAAAGTTATCTATTCAAATCAATGGGCGAAAAATTAACAATTTTCCCTCTATTTTTAACTTGGGTTTGACCTGTACTTAGGATTCCAATTTTCTAGAAATTCCCTCACAATATTCAAAGTATATTCACCCAGATCATTAAACACAAAGTCTGGCCCAAGAGTTTGCAATCTTCTACAATATTGTGAGGAATTCAGATGCCAAGATAACTCTATCAATAAATAATTCATATGAATATTTGGACTCTTTGTTCTATTTAAACCACTTCTTAACTTCTTGCTCCATGACCCAACGGAGCCCATAACACCTCGGTGGTTGTGGTTGCATGCTTGCATCCTCATTGGGAGCTTCATTACCCATTCTATACCTTTTGTTTCCATGGCATGAAGAAGTCACTCCCTTCCCCTTGTAGTTCTTGGTTCCATTGTTTGAGAAATTTTAAAAAAAGTGATGTCATTTATTATTTGGGTGAAGAGGTTTGGAAGAATTTGTGAGGACGATGAAGTTTTTGGAGAAACTTTTGAGAGAAAATGGGTTGTGCGGGTGCACCTAAGATGAGAAATGGGACAAAAAAATTAGGTTTTATCTTTTAAAAGTGCCCCATGGTTCGTTTTTGACCTATTGACCCGCAAAAATTTTAGCTTGGGTACCCTTTTGCGCGTTGCACCATCCAATGAAATGTGTGGCCTACGCATTGTGCTGATGCCTTCACTATGTGGCATGTGCATCTTGCTGGTCCATGCACTGCCAGGCCTACAGGCCATGCT
>JACEIK010001401.1:145531-164414 GCA_018107945.1 Datura stramonium
ATATTTATTGCTATCAATTGAGACTTGATTGTATTGTTGTGGGATGGATTACCTGTATTGCTTTCGCGACTGCCCCAGGGTTAATAGTTGTATCAACTCATCCGCTAGAGGGCGAGGATATGTCACTCTACGGAGTGGCATGCCGTCCGCTAGGGACGAAGATTGTATGCCAGTTTCCCCATATTTTACCTTGGTCGGCTTTTATACACCCCCGTCAAGTGCTTGCGCCCGGGATGTTGATTTCAGGAATCCTCCGGACTCAGGTACAATTATAGTCAGGGGCCCAACGGGCCCAAGTTGCATACCCAGGGGATCGGCAAGTTGCTAATAGTTACTAGGTGATGTGGTATGACCAGGGTAGGGGTAAATAGATTGTGATGATTGTACCTTCTGGCTTATGGGGACAAGGTAAGGTTTATGTTGTGTTATGTTATATCATGTTATTTTAGTTATGGTTAGATAGAGAGTAGGACGCCATGTTACCAGGTACGACTCCTACTCTTTTCAAAAAAGTTATGGTTAGTCCTGAACCCACTATTCCAGTCAGTTTCAATCTGTCTTTTTTATTGCTCCAGTTACTATCAGTTTCATTATTTACTTTCAGTTATTTTTAGTTGTTGCTTTGCATACTTAGTACCAGTGGTACTGACGCTCGTTTATGGGCACTGCGTTACTTGCCTGCAGGTACACATAGATGAGGAGTAGATCCCTCGTAGTTCTAGTTAGCGGTACAGAGCCTTCAGCTCCTTTCATCTAGAGCTTGGAAGACAGAGGTTTACTCTCCTTTTAATTGTGCAGTATGGGTAGGCCGGGATCCTGTCCCGACTATCTTATTATTCATAGAGGCTTGTAGATTGTATATTTTCCCTGCGGTTAGTTGTATTGTCCGTGAGGGGCCTTATTCAGCTGTTAGATGGTTTCCTTGTCGGTCACAGATCAGTGTAATGCTCGATTTCATTTTTCATATATAACTAGACAGCATGGTGGCCTTGTCGGCCCGCATAGGATCCCTTGTAGTTGGTTGTTCTAGTTAGCTGTTTATATCCTTGTAGGTGGTTATAGGCCTTGTCGGCCGGAGGCTGTGTTTACATCCGTTATATAGCCCGTCGTTTTCTTGAATCCAGAGCTAGAGCCAGCCTGGCACCAGAAGTGTTTAGGCTTAGTTAGTCCAGCAGTCTAGATCCTAGTAGGCAACTAGGTGCCAGTCATGACTCCTAAGGTGGGGCGTGACAGCATTACAGAAGGTTCGTGGAAGGATTTTCCACTTTAGCATTACTTTTAACCAAATTGACGCAGAAGGCAGCAAAATTCCAATGGACTGAGGCATGTGAGCAGAGCTCTCAGGAATTGAAAGACAGATTAACATCGGCACCAGTGCTAGCGTTGCCAGAAGGAACGAAGGGTTATGCAGTCTATTGTGATGCTTCGGGTGTTGGGTTAGGATGTGTTTTGATGCAGCATGGTAAGGTGATTTCCTATGCTTCCAAGCAGTTGAGGAAGCATGAGAAGAACTACCCTACCCATGACCTGGAGTTGGCCGCTGTGATTCATGCCTTAAAAATATGGAGACACTATCTATATGGAGTCCACATAGATATTTTCACTGATCACAAAAGCTTGCAGTATATTTTCACCCAGAAAGAGTTGAATTTTCAGCAGCATCGCTGGTTGGAGCTATTAAAGGATTATGATGTGAATATTTTATACCACCCAGGAAGGGCCAACGTTGTAGCAGACTCCCTTAGCCGCAAATCAATGGGAATCCTAGCATATTTACCACCCGAGCAACAGGAATTGGCTCGAGAATTGCATTAGCTAGCCAGTTTAGTCATTCGTATAGTAGAATCAGGAGACAATGGAGTGGTAATCCAGAATACCGCAGTGTCATCATTGGCGGTGGAAGTAAAGAAATGAGAGTATGAATATCCTAGCCTGGTTCAGCTTAGAAATAGGGTCCAGCGAGGGGAAGTGACATATTTTTAGGTAACTGAGGGCGGAGTTTTGATATATAGGGATCGCCTATGCGTTCCAGACATGGCGGGGCTTCGCCAGAAAATTATGGGTGAGGTACACTATGCCTGTTACTCTCTCCATCTAGGTTCGACAAAAATGTACCACGACATAAAAGAGATTTACTGGTGGCCGGGAATGAAAAAGGGGATAGCAGAATTCGTAGCTCAATGTTCCAATTGCCGACAAGTGAAAGTTGAACATCAAAAACTAGGTGGACTAATACAAGATTAGTCATGCCTTTATGGAAATGGGAGGCAATTAATATGGATTATTTAGTAGGGTTACTTCGTACCAGTCGTAAATATGATTCTATCTGGGTAATTGTTGAAAGGTTGACAAAATAAGCTCACTTTCTGCCAGTAAGGGCTACCTTTTTAGCCAAAGATAATGCTGAGTTTTATATTAGAGAAATAGTCAGATTGCATGGTTCCCCATTGTCAATCATCTCTGACAGAGGAGCGCAGTTTACAACTATGTTTTTGCAATCTTTCAGAGGGGTCTGGGGACGTAGGTTAACTTGAGTACAACCTTCCATCCACAGACAAACAGGCAGGCAGAACGTACAATCCAAACGCTCGAGAATATGTTATGGGCGTGTGTGTTAGATTTTGGATGCAGCTAGGATGAACATCTACCGCTTATTGAATTTGCCTATAATAACATTTATCATTCAGCGATTCAGATGGTGCCTTACGAAGCATTATATGGGCAGAAGTGCAGATCTCCAGCTGGTTGGTTTGAGGTAGGAGAATCAACATTAATTGGGCCAGATATTATTCATCAGTTAGAAGAGAAAGTGAAGCTTATCAGGGAACGTCTGTTGACTGCTCCGAACCGCCAGAAATCTTATGCCGATGTGCGGCGAAGAAACTTAGAATTTAATGTGGGTGACTGGGTATTCCTGAAGGTTTCACCGATGAAGGATGTGATGAGATTTTGTAAGAAAGGCAAGCTCACCCTTAGATTTATTGGGCCTTATCAGATTTGCCGAAGGATAGGCCAGGTGGCTTATGAATTGGATTTACCTCCAGAATTAGAATCCGTTCACCCAGTTTTTCACGTATCAATACTGAGAAAGTGTATAGGAGATCCCTCCCGAATTGTCCCAGTCAAAGACGTCCAAATCACTGAGGAGTTAGCCTATGACGAAGCTCCAGTAGCCATACTAGATCGGCAGATCCGCAGACTAAGAACTAAAGATGTTGCTTCTATTAAAGTGTTATGGCGAAAAAGGAACTGCGAGGAGATTAACTGGGAAGCAGAAGATGATATGAAAACCAGATATCCTCAGTTGTTTCAGACTTAGTAAGATTATGCAGCCAGAGGTATGTTGTTATTGTTGTTTCATAAGTTGCATTATATATATGTATATGTGGAGTAGTTGACTTCAGTCTATTGTAAAAGGAATGCCATAGTCTTCTATGTAGTACTTGTATTTGCGTTTCAGGGTTTTTGGATAGTCCATATTACAGGGGAGACTTTGCCGAAAATTTTCCTGAATAAGTAATTGCAAGGTTAAGAATCTTGCAAGTAGAAGTTAACATTCGAGGACAAATGTTCTTAAGGGGGGGAGGATGTTACACCCCATAAGTTTCTAGCGTTTAGTCAGCCTATTCGTATATTGGTTGAGAGTTTTAAAGTGCTATATGTACGAGGAAAAGGCCCGGGGAAAGGTCGAACAAGTGCCAAGTTGGGATTTCACTAGAGGAGGCCGAACCAAGCTGCCTAGAGGGGCAAAGTGGCACGGAGCAGAATCAACGCATTAGCCAACGTGGCACGGAGCTGAAATGGCGCATTGGCCAACGTGACACGTTGCCTTGTATCCTGCTTCAAGTATATATAGGCCTCACCATTAGAATTTTTGTTATCTTTCATATATATGTCGACCAACAGAGTTAAGGGACAAAGGAGAATTATAATTTCTGTCTTATTACGCTACCAAACGCTATCCAAATTCAAATAAACTTCAGGTATCGAAGTATAAGGCTATAGGGAGCATTTCTACAGAGTTAGTTTTGTGAATTTCACCCGGCGATTCGTCGTCCCACCAATCCAAAGTTTTTGGAATTTCTCCAAACTAGTTTCAATATGATTCTAGGCTTAAAGTAAGTATATCTCCCTTCTAGACTTTCAAGAAATAACGAGGTTTGGACCGTGTACTGTAAAATACAAATACAGTTAATATTTATATATAAAGTTTTCCTTTTTGCCGAATTAAGTGTAAAAACTAGTCCTATCTTTCCACTAACACGATTTCAGTTGAGAAGGGCAGTTGAACACGAGCTGAAACTCGCCAGTTAATTAGTAAACAACGAACGAGGTATGCTAAGGCATTCCCTTTCGGCAAGTTAGTTTCTTCAGTATAGTAATCCAATATGAATCCCAGTAAAGCATGTTAGGAGTATGTTATCATGTTAGTTGTTTATGCCAGTTGAGACTTGTAATTGTATTGTTTTGGGCTAGATTATACCTGTATAGCTTCCGTGACCTCCCTAGGGTTAATAGCTATGTCGACTCGCCCGACAGGGGCGAGGTTACGTCGCTCTATGGAGTGGCATGTCGTCCGCAAGGGACGAAGATGGGGATCTAGATCCTAATAGTTGCCGTGGTTGGCCTTATACACTCCCCCGCCCAGAGCTTACGCCCGGGGTGTAGAAATCAAGAGTCCTCCGGACTCAGGCACAACTATAGTAAGGGGCCGAGCAGGCCCAGTTGCAGACCTAGGGGATCGGCAGGATGCTTATAGCGTATAGTTGACTCAGTATGACCTGGATAGGGGTATATAGATTGAGGTGTACTCACTAGGGCTAATAGGGGCCAAGGTGGGTTGTTCTATGCTGATTGTACCTTCCGACTTATGGGGGCCAGGTAAGGTTTATGTTGCTTTAATTATTGATAGTTTTACAGTAGGACGCCTCATTGTCAGGTATGACCCCTAACCTCCTTATCACACTTATGTTTAGTCCTGATTTCACTACTTCAGTCATTTTCAGTCCGTTTCCTTTACTTTAGTTATCGTCAGTCCCATTTCTTACTTCAAGTCATTTACAATTATTGCTTTACATACTCAGTACATGCGGTACTGATGCCTTCTTTTGGGGCATTGCATTACGTCCTGCAGGTACACATAGACGAGGAGCAGGTCCCTCGTAATTCCAGTAAGCCGTGCAGAGCCATCAGCTTGTTTCTTTTAGAGCTTGTGTGATAGAGGTTTATTTCTTTTGCTTGTACAGTATGGGTAGGTCAGGGCCCTGTCCCAACCATCTTTTTACTCCTAGAGGCTTGCAGATTGTGTTACTTCCCTATGGTTAGATGATATTGGCGGTGTGGGGCCCGTATGTGTTTAGATTATGTGTGTTGGCCATGTAGGGCCCTGTTTGGCTGTTGATTGATGGCCTTGTCGGTCATAGCTCAGTTTAGTATCTGGTTTCGGTTTCCAGTTATAACTAGATTCATGGTGGCCTTGTCGGCCCGCATAGGACTCCATATAGTTGTTGGTCTCTAGTTAGCTGCTTATTTTCATAGGTGGCTATAGGCCTTGTCCGTCGGGTGTTGTATTTACAGCCACTATATAGCCCGTTGTTTTCTTGATTCTAGAGTTAGAGCCAGCCCTGTACTAGAGGTGCTTACGCTCAGTCCGCTCAACAGTTTAGGTCCTAGTAGGGCACCAGGTGCCAGTGATGCCTCCCAAGGCAGGGCGTGACAGAAACTATGTGGAAGCTAACTGAATTGGAAAACATTCAATCATGAATAACTGAATAAACTGATAAATAACAGTGAGTCATAAAGCTGAAAGTACTACTAATTGGTCTGAAAGCCTCTACTAACGGATGAGCTTTTGGGACAAGTCCTCAGCTAACTCCAATATCTAAAACTAACCCAATGAAAAAGAAAAAATGAATAAAAGATAACTCTGATCCTCAAAGATAAGGACTCATCACTGGTAGCTACTGGTTAACACTGGAAGGAGTCTAATTGTAGTGTTGCGCTTTAGTACCTCGATCTATAACAAAAACTGATATAGCATAAAGAGTATGTGGTTAGTACTTTGAATGTACTGAATAAATGGGATATACAACTGAAATATTAAACATGCTATGAAAATTTGAAATGTAGAACTGAATTGATGTACAATGATCCTATCTGAAATTCATCAATACATAAAAGTATTCTGAAAATACTAAAAATACAGGTAAAGTTGAGTTTAGGGTAATGTACATGCACTAAAAGTTGAAGCTATGACTATATCCGAAGATTGTATCTATACTATGGGAGATACTATTAACCGACATAAAACCATTTGAGCTAAACATGGAGTTCAATGTATATGCCCCATCGATAGGACCAAAGGTACCTAAGGCATGGATAGTGTGATCACTAACTAAGGCCCATTTGGGCTAATAATAGTGACTTGTAGTTCAGAGACCTAGGCATGCTTTACCCTGGCCTACTCGGTGCCAAGTACGACTCTCAACTAATAATTTACTAACTATTTATTAATAGTATTTCGATAGCTCGAATACTGATTCCTTATTATTAAGTCAGAACTACTTTATTTGAAAGTTCTATAACAGTCTACAGGACATGATACTAATATTACGGATAATCTGACTTATAGTACTGAGAAACATTTATGTTGGAATCTTGCTAAGGTAATATACTCTTAATAAGATAACCGTTATGGAAAATGCAAAATCATGAAGACTTAACTTGAAATCACGCCACAATTAATTTTATGAGAATACAATATATAATCGGAGATAAAAGCATGGATTTTACTTACAAACAATTATGAGTGACTTATAACATTTAGAGAAATTAGGGAGTTCATAAGATAACTGAAAGACATTAAGACATGATCTTCTATAAATATTAGAATGATAGGATTTTTTGAAAACATTAGGGACACAAGGGTGAAAGAATAGACCTTATTGAATTTCCACATACATGAAGAAGAAGATTTCCTTGCTAGAGCTTGAATCTTAGAGCCTTAGGGAAGAACCCTAACCTTGGTTTGAGAAGAATGGATTCATCTTTATGTTTCTGAAATTTTACGTGAGAATGAGAGGGGAGAGTCGACTAGTTCCATTTAATCCCTTTTCAAAATATCCTAAAATGACATAGTTTAGGAGTTAAAAGAGAAGAAATTACTAAAATACCCTCACAAATCATACAGGGAAAAACTGCCCATGCAGTCCAACGAATCATATCATGGGTCGTGGTGACTAACAACAATACGTGGTGACCCCTCATGGTCAGTAGAGTCATGTTGGTCAGTATATGTATCTCTTCTCACAACCAGACAGTACGAACTGTACCAACATGGCATGATTCATAGTTACTTCTAGTGGTTACTGTGCTATTTTGGTTACTCTCTGAACTTCATCCCACAGATGGATACCGTGGCCCATACTACCTCACCACGAGTCGTAATGTGACTCGGGGTCACTAATGGAGAGTGTATTCATTCACTTATTCGTCATATTTTGCCCATATATAGCTATGTTTTGAGAATAAATTTCGTGAGTTTTCTTTTGTTTTGTATAATATTTGTGAAAAAAAGCTAACACACTTGATTAGGTATTTGCATGGATTAAAGTGATGGATTTGAACTTAGTTGATGCTTAAAAGAGCAAGAGTTGACAAGACAAACTCAAAAGGAGCAAGTTCCACAACATTATAGAAGATGGCATCACGGAGGCACATCTATGCAAAGGACCTGCGCGATGTGCAGGCACAATGTACTAAGAGGTGCGATGTGGCGCCAGTATGGCGCAATGAAGGCCACGATGCAGGACTATGTTGGTTGACTTAAAACTTACAAAGTCCAATCCCAATCGAAGTGGGAACATGTGTAGATTAATTCTACTACTGTATATACCCCCTTTTAGGACGTTTTAGATGTTAAATATTGTGGAATCTTGTTAGAAACGTGAATTCACCACTTATTCTTGGATCATAATTATTGTAAGTGTGAATAAATTTATTCCATACTAGTTTGGGAGAAAACATAAAGTTCTTGTGATTCTAATTAACTTTTGAGATTTGTCAAAATAAATTGATATTATTATAGGTATTTCATTATGACTTCTTATAAATATTATGTTATTATTTTTCTTAAACATGAGCGGCTAAATCTCTTGATCTAGGTTTGTGGGAGCCATGATTAATTAACAGATGTAGGAAAAATAAAATAGTGATTCTTGAATGATGAATTGGTGAATTGTTATTCTCTTCTTTTTAATGAGTTTTAGCAGTTGAAAAAGTTAAAACATTCCTATATCATCAACTTGCTCGACCAAAGAAGCTAAAGTGATAAAAAGATAATAACAACGAAAATTTGAGGCTACCAACACCAATCTAATTAACTTTAGGTCTAACCGAGGATAGTTAATCGAATATTTGATGCGAGGGAAAATATACACATCTAAAGTCTGAGAGGATTTAGGTGAAATTCATCTATGTATGTCGAGAGACGTTAGATGAATTTAGTCATCACTCTTGCACAAAATTTATCAAGATAGATCACTAATAAAATAAGCCTATTACATTATCAAATCATGGGGAACACAATCTTAGTTTTGTCTCATCAATTTGATAACAACTTAGTCATTCTATTTTTATTTGCACCCCCTCCCGAAATATTGACTACCAGTTGGTTTACTCATTATTAACATATTATTTTTCCCTATTCTTTGTCGGATCGACCACAACATAGTTGGCTCACAATATTTAATAGCGTCAACTTTATACTTCATTTTGAGATGTAATTTGGCATGATCAAATTTTGAAGCCGTTGCCGGGGAATACGATTTTAAAATAGTTAATTGGTATTCTTCTAGTAGTATTTATTTTGTTATTTATGTTTTTTTATATTATTATTTTTGATTTGTCACATGTTAGCATGGCGAACCTAGTGGCACGCTTAATCTCCAACAGGAGGAGATGACTGAAGATGTGTGACTGGAGGAAGAAGCTCAACTAGATGATGCAACTAGGAGAGCAGATGTTGCACACTTTGCTTCCACCTTGGTAGAAATAAAAAGACAAAACACCCTCTTCATCATGAATGTAATGTTGTATGGAATGTGCTCTTCTAGGGGGAGTACGAGTAGGAAGAAGTTAGTTACACTAGAGCCATTATTCCACCCTCCCTACCAGCTAATGCTAAGTTTGATATCACAAGTACAATGATACAATTGTTGAGCAAGAAGGGGTTGTTCAATGGTTTTTCTAGTGAAGATCTGAACTAGCACTTGATAAATTTCACTAGATCTGCAATGCCGATAGATTTCTAGGGCTTTCCCAAGTGGCTATTAGACTCAAGTTATTTTCTTTCTCTATGATAGGAGAATCTAATATGTGGTTGAATGAGCTTCTAGATGAGTCCATCACTACTTGGGTAGAGCTAACTACAACTTTCTTGGAGAGGTTTTTCCCACCCTCACGGATGATTTAGCTGAGGGATGAAATTAACAATTTTAGATAATTACCTAGGGAAGCCTTACATGAGGCATGACTAAGATTCAAGAAGAAGCTAAAGTATTGTCATAATCACAAGCTTCCTGAGGAAGTTGGTTTTGGAGGTTTTTACATGTAATTGAGTGCCTCAAATAAAGTTGTAGCATATTGGATAGAGGGGTTGTGACACCCCAAAAGTCCCTAAGCTTAGACACTTGATATTGTAATACCCCGGAATTGCCTAAGACTAGACCCGGGATTTAAACATGAAAGTTGGCAGAAATCTGGAAAATCATCAAAGAACGGGTCATGTAACAGATCGTTGGTTCCACCAATGATACGTGGGAAGTGTCCGTAGTGAGGTGCAGCAAGGTCAAGGAAAGACCCGTAGCTTGATGTCACGAGTTGTGGTGAGATTGATCCTTAGTGTAGGAGGAGGTAACGGGACTTAGGTTGACTCGTGGTGAGCAGCAACGGATCATGGTGAGCAACCGTTGGAAAGAGTGGGAAAATTTCCAGTTGAGGTGACAGATGGGACCCAAGACTCATTGGAACGAGGCATGAGTTGTGGTGTGGCTCGTGGGAAGGCCCAAGTGCAAGTCATCAGGGGGAAACAACAGAGGATACAACAGATCGCCGTCTGATGTAACGACTCATCCTATCGAGTCATGATGTTCAAATCTGAGAAGTTTAGTTTGGGCAGTGGATGCAATGGAAGGATACCACGAGTCGTGGTATCCTGGTACGACCTGTAGGATCGCCCGTGGTCACTGACAGTGCTAAAGTTTTAGGAAATTTATTAAGGGTATTTTCATCATTCCTAAGTCCTAGAGTCCTAAACTACGTAATTTAAGGCTCGAAATGCAGTGTTTTAGGAGGGGAAAATATACCCTAGGCCCATTCACATCCAGACATGCATATTGAAAGGGGTTTAGGAGGTGATCAAGCTAGAATTCTTCAAGCTTTCCTTCAATCTTTCATTGGGCCTTAAAGGAGTGATAATGTATGATCTCCCCCAGGTATGTAGGGTTACAAATGGGTGAATTCGTTCATGGTCGTGCCCAATCTCTCTTTAAATCATAGAAATTTCTATGTTGATTCTATGGTGTTTTTGACCCAACGCATGAAATTCCTAATTCTATATATGGGTATGATTTAAATGAGCTTTTATTATTTAATTATGATTCATGGGAAATTTTTATGTTGTTTTCCATTAAAATCATGTTTCAAGATTTATAAATTCAAATGCCTATTTATGAGAAGTTTATGAAAGTTGAGATTTATGAAGAATGTTCATGTATAATGAGGTATTAATGATGAAAAGCATAGTTTCAAGTTACCCATATTTATAATCATTTTTTCAAGTAATTGAGTATTTTCAAGAATGTTAAAGTATTGGGCAATGCCCACATGTTCAAGTATGATTTATGATTTATGATATGGATTTCATGATTTATCGATTTATAACATTGGCCGCTTTACGGGCCCTTGATTCATGGTTAAACATTTATGTAAATGGGGATCAATTATGTTAATCTCTATTTGGCCATGAATCTCATGAATTATGTTTATGATTTATGTACGAGCCTAATGTTCATGTTTTTGAGAGCACTATCTAGCACCGAGTAGCCCGACGTTCAAATGACTACACCGGTGTCTCATAACTACGTACCACCGTAGGTTAATGTTGATACATAAAAATGTTAATAGATCCCCTCTTTCGTGATATCATATAATGTACGTCCCTTGCCTAGCAAGCCTGGGACGACTCTGCTCACTTGATTGACATATTTTGGGCATCATGTAAGACTACCATGATAGTGTCAGTTTTGACGAGTCCTCCCATTGTTCCTCATGATTTATGCATGGTTATGTTTTTCCTTATTATTATGGCTCAAGTCATGTTTAATGAAGCTTTTCTTTTATGATTATGATTATGGTTAATTTACGAATGCTTTGAAAACCTTAAGCCTCATGTTACCTTTTGATATTTATGTTATGAGCATGTTTTCGTACTTTTATTATCTTTTATACATATAAAATGTCTTTTTTACTTACCTTGCATACTCGGTACATTCTATATGCTGATCGCATACTCTATACTGTATCGTTTCATTATACAGGCTTCGACCTTCAGACCCAGCACCGTAATTAGCTCATTCCCGGAGTTACCATCCAGCTCATTGTTGATTCTTAATCTCCCAAGGACTATTTGATATCAGTTATCCTTTATGTTCTGTTTTCTAGACTTTACGGGTTAGTTGGGGGTGTTGTCCTATCAACTCATCAAATATATTAGAGGCTTTCAGACTTTGTGTAGTATTCAACTGTCATGTATGAAATGTGTTTAGCTTTCCATGTTATGTTATGATGATGCTTCTGCTATGTTATCGTGTTGAGTATTCCGCTTTACTAGATTACGATAGATGTATATTCATTCCATGGATCGAGTTATAGTTTCTCAAGGCTCATTGTCCCGTGTTTTGATCCGGGACTACGTTCGGGTCGTGACAATCTTGGTATCAGAGAAATAGGTTTGAAGTGTCCTACAGTTTCTAAAAGTCACATTGAGTAGAGTCTTTTTATCGGTGTGAAACACACCACACCTATGACAAAGAGGCTATAAGACGTTTAGGAAATGTTCTCTTCTTTTGTAATCTATGTCGTGTGATGAGATATCTCCCAATCCTTCTAACTCATGCTATTTATGATTGCAGAATCATGGCTCCCCGCAGAGTTAATGGTAGGAAGAATGGGAATGGAAATGGACCAAGGATGGTACCGGAGATGGGCACCAACAAGCCCCACCTGTTCAGGAGCACCATGCACCGGAGCCGATTGCCCATGCTGAATTTTGGGCAACTATTAAGATGCTACCACAAGCCTTGATTGTTCAGGTCAATCAGTAGGTAGTGACGCATATTCCGCAAAATGGAAAGGCAACGGCAGCTCGAGTCATAGAAATCCTAAGAATGAACCCACTAGAGTTTCTTAGTTCCAAGGTGGACGAGGATCCATATGAGTTTATTGACGAGATTGTAAAGATCACCCAGGTCATGGGGTGAATGGAGTTGAGTTTGCTGAGTTGGCCTCATATCAGTTGAAAGGTTCGCACACATTTGGTTTTGACAGTGGAAAGACAGTAGGGCCACCGGAGAAGGCCCTGTCACTTGGGAGTAGTTCCATGTTGCTTTCGAAGATCAGTTCTTCCCTCATGAGATGAGGGAGTTGAAGGCAGCTGAGTTCGTGATTGTTAATATGGGGAAGATGATGGTATAGGAGTATGCCCTTGAGTTCACTCACTTATGAAGGTACGCCCCAGATTTAGTGGTTGATCAGAGGGCTCGAGTGAGCAGGTTTGTTCATGGGGTGGCGAACTGTTTGGAAAAAGATTGCAGGACCGCTATGCTCCACCAGGATATGGATTTCCCTCAAATAGTCTTATACGCCCAGCAGATGGAGGCGGTGCATATGAGGGAGAGAGAGGCTAAAAGGGCCCAGACAGAAAACATGGGTTCACTAAGAAGAGATCCGCTGGTGTTCACGGCCCTCAGATTCAGCAGAGGTCACTAGCTCAAGCACCATCATCAGCTAGTGTTCCCTCAAGACCCAAGGGTGATTAGAGGAGCAGGGCCTAAGGTTTGAGAGACCATAGGGGTATGCAGGTAGAGAACACCTTTTCAGCCTGCAAGAAGTGTGGCAAGAGTCATGTCGGGGAGTGCTTGCTCGACTCAAATATCTGTTATGGGTGCGGTAGATCCGACCACATGCATCGAGCGTGTCCATTTTCTAGACAGGATGATGATAGAGGACGTGCACAAACTACCAGGTCAGCAGTAGCTCCAACACGCTCAGCCCTGCAGGGGGAATCCACTAGTGGGGGTGGCGGGAACTGCCAAAACAAATTCTATGCCCTCGCCTCGCGTCAGTAGCAGGAGAATTCACCTGGTGTGGTTACTGGTATGTTACGAGTGTTTCACCTTGATGCTTATGCTTTGTTAGATCCAAGGGCAACTTTTTATTTTGTGACAGCTAATATTGTTGGTAGCTTTGGAGTCAATCCTAAAATTTTTTCAAAACCATTCTCAGTCTCTACTCCCGTTGGTCATTCAGTTGTAGCTAGGCAGGTGTGTAGAAGTTTCCAAATCATAGTATTGCAGAAAGTCACCTCCACACACCTAATAGAGTTAGCCATGACTGACTTTGATATTATTCTCAACATGGATTGGTTGTATGCTTGTTATTCTTCTGTTCATTGTTGAACCCATGCGCTGGAGTTCCACTTTCCAGGTAAGTTAGTCTTAGAGTGGAAAGGTAGTTCGGCCGTGCCTGTAGGTCATTTTATTTCCTAGCTTAAGGCCAAAAATATAATTTCTAAGGGTTGTGTATACCATCTAGTTATATTTAAGGATGTTGAGCTTGAGACCCCGACTATCCAGTCAGTTCCAGTGGTATGTGAGTATCCAGAAATGTTCCTTGATGATTTATCGGGCATTCCTCCCGAGAGGTAAATTGATTTTGGTATTGACCATCTTCCCGGTACACAGCCTATATCTATCGCTCCCTACAGAATGGCTCCAGCTGAGCTAAAACAGTTGATGGAAAAATTGAAGAATCTTTTGGACAAGGGTTTCATCAGACCCAACAAGTCTCCATGGGGTGCACCAATATTATTTGTTCGAAAGAAGGATAGTTCCCTTTGGATGTACATTGACTATCGACAATTGAACAAAGTCACCATCATGAATAGGTATCCTCTACCAAGGATTGATGATTTATTTAAATAGCTTCAGGGTGCCAAGTGCTTTTCGAAGATAGATCTCAGATCCGGGTACCATCAACTCAGAGTTCGGGAGAGCGACATCTCGAAGATAGCCTTCAGGATGCGATTTGGTCATAATGAGTTTGCAGTTATGTCCTTTGGACTAGCGAATGATCCTGCAACTTTTATGGATTTGATGAACAGGGTGTTCAAGTCATACCTGGATATGTTCGTGATTGTGTTTATTGATAACATCCTAACATCCTCTCGGAGCGAAGAGGAGCACGCCACTCATTTGAGGGTGGTACTACAGACTCTCAAAGATCGCCATCTATATGCTAAATTCAGCAAGTGTGAGTTTTTGTTGGACTCAGTGGCATTTTTGGGCCACGTGGTATCAAGTTTGGGCATACAAGCAGACTCTCAGAAAATAGAAGCGGTGAAGAATTGGCCTAGACCGGTGAATCGGTCAGATAGCTGGAGCATTTTGGGCTTAGCTAGCTACTATCAGAGATTTTTTGAAGGTTTCTCATCTATTGAAGCACCCTTGACCAAATTGACCAGAAGAAGGTGAAATTCCGATTGTTGGAGGATTGTGAGAGGAGCTTTCAAGAGTTGAAGACTCGACTTACCTCAGTACCGGTGTTAACTCTACCCTAGGGAACCGACGGGTTCATGGTGTATTGTGATGCTTCAAGGATCGAACTTGGGTGTGTATTGATTCGGCAGGGAAGGGTTATAACATATGCCTCTAGACAGCTGAAAGTTCATGAGAAGAATTACCCGATCCTTGATCTTGAATTGGCCTCGGTGGTATTAGCCTTGAAGATATGGAGACATTTTTTGTATGGGGTCCATGTGGATGTGTTTACGGATCATAAGAATCTAATATATGTGTTCACCCAGAAGAATCTCAATCTTCGACAGAGGATGTGGTTAGAGCTACTTAAGGACTATGATATGAGTGTGCTTTACCATCCTGGCAAGCCTAATGTATTAGTGGAAGCACTTAGTAGATTCTCCATGAAAAGTGTGTCCCATGTGGATGAGGGAAGGAAAGAGCTCGTAAAAGATGTGCATCGACTTGCAAGGTTGTGAGTTCGGTTGGTTGATTCGACCGATGGCGGTGTTATTGTTCAAAACGGATCAGAATTGTATTTGGTGGCTAATATAAAAGCTACACAAGATGAGGACCCTATTTTGGTAAAGTTAAAGGACGTCGTTCAAAATCAGACGGTAGAGGTGATGAAGGGCATACTCACGCACTTCATAGACATAATTTTTCCCATAGTTCGCTATGTTTTCAGGACAAATTATGTGTGTTTTCATATATTTATGTTATATATTTTTTAAAATAGTTAAATCACATGAATAGATGCTTTCAGGTCTAAAAGCGATGGATTTTGGTGTATTTGATGCATTGGAATGAATTTGAAGAAAATGGAATAAAGTGAGGACTGGGAGCAGAAAATCTGAAGAAGTGTCCAGTGAAGGTAAAAAATGGTAGAACAAGTCGTCGTGTGAAGTGACGCCTCGTCGTCAAACACTGTGAGCATCCATCAAGTACACTGGAGGATGTGATGATCCATGTCCACGAGGGACCTAACGACCCATGCCCAGTCCTGACGATTCGTTAGGTGACCCATTGCCACGATTGGGCCTAATGCTGAGGACGGCTGTGCTTGACTGATCAGGACTCGTTCGAGGTCCTAACGAGTCGTTACTTAGCCAGTGACCACTGACGACCTGGAGTCCATTTTTAATTAGGAAAAGGGGATAAAAATCCCAAATTAAATCCATGAAGGAACAAAAGAAGCTGAAACGCGGATAGGCTTCCAAAACGGACAAAAACATTTCCTACTTCAACTAGGAAAAGGAACATCAAGTCCAAGTCAAATTCAACAAGGAACAAGCAAAGCATAAATATATTACTATAAATACCCTTTTATTTTCATGTAATTGCAAAGTTTTAAGAATGAAGTTTTATGTTTTTATGTCTTCAAGAGTTGAAGTTTCACAACAAGTTTCTAGAGTAAAATTTAAGAAGTTTTAGAAGGCATACTTTGAGATACGATTGTGACGTTCTTATTTCAAATTTCACAATAATCAAGTGAGTTCTTTCGATCAATATTGTAAGTATTAATTTTTGCTTTTATTTATGAATTCTATTAATTTACGTTTAAACATGATAGGCTAAAACCACCACAACTAGGATTGTGGGAACAAAGATGAATTAATACACATAGGTAAAAACACTTAGTGATTCTTGAACGTTGTTTTATGCATGTATTGTTTATTCCTTCGTTTTGATTGATTCTTCACGGTTGCAAATGTGAGGACTTGCCTTATTCTTACTTATTGTACCAAGGGGGTCAAGAATGGGAAAAGGGATTAACAACAGAGATTTGAGGCTATCAACCCTCATCTAATAGCTTGAACTTGTCAGGGGATAGCTAATCCGATATTAAGGGTAACGGTTAATCAAGAATACATTGCGTGGTGAAAATCATCTAGATAGGGGAACAACCATTTAGGTGAACCTAACTTACCAATATTGCATGCTAAGCACCGAATTAGATCATTAGTATAAAATGCCTTGTGTTTATGAAGTCATGGGGAACACTTACCCTAGTTAATTGCATTAATTTGGAAACAACAATTAATTTCTTGGCACAATTACTTATTAACTTTACAAATCCCCCCTTTAAGGATATTATTGACTTAAAAGCTTAAAAACCAACGTTTTTCTATATCCTTCCATATTCTCAGTGGGATCAACCTCAACCTCTAGTTGGATTCTTTATTGACAACGTCCGCTTCATACTTTGTAAGGAGGTGTGGTTTGAACATTATCAAAAAGTGGCGCCGTTGCCGGGGAATAAGGTTTAGGATTAGATTATTACTTGTGTTTAACTTTTAGTCTTTATATCCTATTTATTTTTTCTTTTATTTTCTGACGTGTCACAGACGACGTGGTAAAACAAGCAGCCAAGATGTGACCATGGTCTCAACAGGTATCTTGATGAAGTCTGAGTAATTAAGATACCTGTATCATTCCGCGACGTTAAATCAGGCGCTACTTGGGAGGCAACCCAAGATAAAGTTTTTGTTCATTTTTATGTGTTTGTTCAAGTGTGCAGGTGATAGATAATAATTTTCAATAAAGATTGAGCTTAAATATTGAAGACAAGGAGTAGAGACCCAGGAAGTTCTTCTTGCACTCTATTACGTTATGCTTATTTGTTTTAACACTAGGGATAGTGTAACAAATTAAGTGTGGGGCAGGAGATGTGAACTTTATATTACCATGCATGCCTTAATTGATAAATTTTCACATGGTAGGCCTAGTTTTTTTTTTAGATTTATGATTTTTCGTGCATTCTTGTTGGATTTTAGTAATTTTTTTAGTTTTATTTTATTTTGGGTTCCTCCGATTTTTGTTTTCGGTACTTTTCCGGTGGATAGTACCTTAGAACCGATTAAAGAGTCTAGATTTATTTTTTATTTTTTATTTTAGTAATTGAGTCATGAATTTTTCCGATGATGGATGGATGACAACCGTCCTAAGGGTAAATTAGTCATTAGGAAGAGCAAGAACTTGGATCCTATGAAATCTAGGTGCTTCACTTTAGGTATCATTGAGACTTTATTAAATTCACTCAAAAATGCGTGAAAAAGGTAGAAACACTTAATCTTTTGGGAACTTGACTCTTGTACTTGAAAAAATGGGCTTAATTATGTTATGCATGAAATATGAATATATGTGTTTATGTGATCTTCATTTCCATTATTAAACCATTTTGTGCAAATGCGTAAAGGGTGGGAACGGAAGAACGGAAAAGAAAAGAGAAAAAAAATGTGTGTGAATAAGCTCATTGTTGAAAGAAAAATCCCACTAGTCACCTAAGATGAAAAATTGAGAAATAAAAGGAGGTCTAAGGAGAGAATTTGGAAATTGAGGAAAGTGCTAAAAATTCAAAGTGTTGTGATGTATTAAAGTGCTTAGGGAGCTTAGTCACTATCTTGGTCAAATAGTTTCTACCCGTCCCTTAGCCTACATTACAACCAAATTAAAGACCTAATTGATCCTTGATTCATAATTATATATTAGTGGAGTATTACACTGAGGGCAAGCCTATGGGTCATCCTTTGCATGCATGTTGAGTTCTTTGGGAGAGTGAGCGAAATTTGTTATATTTATGCCCAAGTTAATATTGTTTTATGTCTTGTGTGTGAAAGGGAATCTCTCCAACTTGTGAGGGGAACAATGGTAAGATTTTGGTTTAATCTTGATTGCTAAATAACATATGATTCATGTTGGCCCAAAATATGCCTTGATGAGTTAGTTTTCAAAAGCTAAGTGATTTCAAACTTCTACATTTCAATGTTAATCCTATATGCATGCGAGTGAATTGTTTGAGCTTAATTGATTTATCTTATGATCCTAAGTGAAAGTATACCTGTTCGTAGGATGAACTTTGTTCTTAAATGTTAGAAGGGAAGTATTAGATTGTTCAAAGACGAACAATAGTTTAAGTGTGGGGTGTTGATGAAGGGCGTACTCACGCACTTCATAGACATAATTTTTCCCATACTTTGCTATGTTTTGAGGACAAATTATGTGTGTTTGCATGGGTTTATGTTATA
>JACEIK010001401.1:164958-175724 GCA_018107945.1 Datura stramonium
GTAAAATTCAACAAGGAACAAGCAAAGTATAAATCTACTACTATAAATACCCTTTGATTTTCATGTAATAGCTAAGTTTTAAGAATGAAGTTTTAAGTTTTTATGTCTTCAAGAGTTGAAGTTTCGCAACAAGTTTCTAGAGTAAATTTTAAGATGTTTTAGAAGGCATACTTTGAGATACGATTGTAACGTTTTTATTTTGAATTTTGCAATAATGAAGTGAGTTCTTCCTATCAATGTTGTAAGTATTAATTTTTTCTTTTATTTATGAATTCTATTAATTTACTTGTAAACATGATAGGCTAAAACCACCACACCTAGGGTTGCGGGAACCAAGATGAATTAATACACATAGGTAAAAACACTTAGTGATTCTTGAATGGGGTTTTATGCATGTGTTGTTTTTCCCTTCGTTTTGGTTGATTCATGGCAGTTGCAAATGTTAGGACTTGCCTTATTCTTACTTGCCAGACCAAGGGGGTAAAGAATGGAAAAAGGGATGAACAACGAAGATTTGAGTCTATCAACCCTCATCTAATAGCTTGAATTTTTCCAGGGAAAGCTAATCCGATATTAAGGGTAAGGGTTAATCAATAATACACCCGTAGATGGACCAAGTTTCATGGTGAAAATCATCTATATAGGGGACCAACCATTTAGGTGAACCTAACTTACCAATATTGCATGCTAAGCACCGGAATAAATCACTAGCATAAAATGCCTTGTGGTTATGAAGTCATGGGGAACACTTACCCTAGTTAATTGCATTAATTTGGAAACAACAATCAATTTCTTGGCAATATTACTTATTAACTTTACAAATCCCCCCTTTTAGGATATAATTGACTTAAAAGCTTAAACATCAGCGTATTTCTATATCCTTTCGTATTCTCTGTGGGTTCGACCTCAACCTCTAGTTGGGTTCTTTATTGACAACGTATGCTTCATACTTCGTAAGGAGGTATGATTTTAGCGTTATCAATGGCCTTCTCCAAAGGGGGAGATGGTGTTCTTTGACACCAGGGTCGGTTATGTGTTTCGGATGTCGATTGTTTGAGAAATTGAATATTGCATGAGGCTCATGGATCTAGGTATTCTATCCATCCAGGTGACACCGAGACGTACTGTGGCTTACAGGAAGTCTATTGGTAGAATGGCACGAATAAGGACATTGCAGAATTTGTAGCTAAGTGCCCAAACTGTTAGCAAGTAAAGGTTGAGCATTAGAGATCGGGAGGGGTGCTTCAGGATATTACTATTCCTGGTTGGAAGTTGCAAGAAATCAATATGGACTTTATAACAGGCTTTCCTCGCACTCATTGACAATATGACTCCATTTGGGTTGTTGTAGACAAGTTGACCAAAGCCGCTCATTTTCTATCGGTCAAAACCACGAATTTGGCGGAGGATTATGCCAAATTATACATTTGAGAGCTAGTTTTGTTGCATGAAGTTCCCTTTTCCATCATATTAGATAGAGGTACCCAATTTACCTCTAAGTTTGTGAGATCATTTCAAAAAGGACTTGGTACTCAAGTTAAGCTCATCACAGTATTTCACCTGCAAATGGATGGTCAACCAAAGAAGACAGTTCAGACTCTCGAGGACATGTTGAGAGCATGCGTGATTGACTTCAAAGGTAGTTGGGATGATCATTTGCATATTATCGAGTTTGCATATAGTAACAACTACCATTCCAGTATTCAGATGGCTCTGTTTGAGGCTCTCTATGGGTGGAGATGTAGATCACCTATTGGTTGGTTCGAAATTGGGGAAGCAGCGATGATAGGGCCAAATTCAATCCATGAGGCTATTGAGAAGGTTCAACTCATACGGGACAGGTTAAAAATAGCTCAATGTTGCTAAAAGTCCTATGCTGATGTGAGAAGGAGAGAACTCGAGTTCGAAGTGGATTATTGGGTGTTTCTGAAGGTGTCTCCCATGAAGGGAGTGATGCGGTTTCGAAAGAAAGGAAAACTCCGACCTCGTTATGTTTGCCCCTACCGGATTGTGAAACGGGTTGGCAAGGTGGCATATGAATTGGAGTTGCCCTAAAAATTAGCTTTCGTGCATCTTGTTTTCCATGTATCGCTATAAAAGAAGTGTTTGGGTGATCCATCTCTAGTTGTTCCGGTGCACAGTGTTAGTGTGAAAGACAGCCTTAGCAATGAGGAGGTTCCTGTGGAAATACCGGATTGTCAAGTTCGAAGGCTAAGGAACAAGAAAGTAGCTTCAGTCAAAGTATTATGGAGGAATCAACATGTTGAAGGAGCTACGTGGGAAGCCAAAGCATACATGCTGGCTAGATACCCATATTTATTCCCTACCAGCTCAGTTCCAGCTTGAGGTATCAGTTTTTTCCCTAAAACTCTATTTAGTTTTCATGTTCAGTTCATGTAATCTAGTTTCTTTTATGTATGTTGAAGTGTATATGATTCATGAATTCAGTCCAACCATGTAGTTTGAATAAGAGTTAGTCGTTCCGTCAGTTTTCAACTTAAATGATTAGTATTTGAGATGATGATTGCATTTCTCTGTTTGTTGTATGTTTTCACATATTCGTGGACGAATGTTCCGAAGAGGAGATATTGTAATACCCCGAAGTACCTAAGACTAGACCCGGGATTTAAAAATGGAAGTTGGATGAAATTTAGAAAATTATCACAAAACAAGCCATGTAATGGATTGTTGGTGCCACCAATGATCCCTAGGAAGTGTCTGTGGTGAGGTGTAGCAGGGTCGAAGTTTGGGTTAACGGGTCAAGGAACGACCGTGGCTTCAGGTCACGAGTTGTGGTTTGTGGTCGTGGTGAGATTGATCCTTAGACTAGGGGGAGGTAACGGGTCGTAGGATGACTCATGGTGAGCAGAAACAGATCATGGTGAGCAACCGTGGTAAAGAGTAGCAAAATCTCCAGTCTAGGAGACAGATGGAACCCATGACTCACTCATTGGAACAAGGCATGATTGTTCCAATGAGTCATGGTGTGGCTTATGGGAAGGCCCAGGTGCAGGTTGTCAAGGGGAAACAACAAAGGATACAACGGACCACCATCTGATGTTACAACTCATCCTATCTAGTCGTAATGTTTGAATCCAAGAAGTTATGTTTGTGTAGTGGATGCAACGGACGGATACCACAAGTCATGGTATCCTTGTATGACCCATAGGATTGCCCGTGGTCACTGACAGAGCTGAATTTTCAGGAAATTCATTAAGGGTATTTTCATCATTCCAATGTCCTAGGGTTCAAAACTACGTCGTTTAAGGCTCGAAATGCAGTATTTTAAGAGGGAAAAATCTACCCTAGGCTCATTCACATCCATGCATGCATATTTAAGGGTGTTTAGGAGGTGATCAAGCTAGAATTCTTCAAGTTTTCCTTCACTCTTTCATTAGGCCATCAGGAGTGATAAAATCTGATCTCCCCAGGTATGTAGGGTTACGAATGGGTCAATCCATTCACACCCATGCCCAATCTCTCTTTAAATCATAGAAATTTCTATGTTAATTCTATGGGGGGGTTTTGACCCAATGCATGAAATTTCTAATTCTCCATATGGGTATGATTTAAATGAGTTTTTATTATTTAATTATGATTCATGGGCAAGTTTTACGTTGTTTTCCATTAAAATCATGTTTCAAGCTTTATAAATTCAAATGGCTATTTATGAGAAATTCATAAAAGTTGAGATTTATGAAGAATGTTCATCTATGATGAGGTATTAATGATGAAAAGCATGTTTTCAAGTTACCCATGTTAAGTGAATTGAGTATTTTCAAGAATATTAAAGTATTGGGTAATGCCCACATGTTAAAGTATGATTTATGATTTATGATATGGATTTCATGATTGATCAATATATGACGTTGGCCGCTTTATGGGCCCTTGATTCATGGTTAAACATGTATGTAAATGGGGACCAACGATGTTAATGTATATTTGGCCATGAATCTCATGAATGATGTTTATGATTTACGTACGAGCCTAATGTGCATGTTTTTTGGAGTAGTGTCTAGCACCAAGTAGCCCGATGTTCAAAGGACTACGCCAGTGTCTCATAACTACATGCCACCGTAGGTTCATGTTGATACATTACAATGTTAATGGATCCCCTCTTTCATGATATCACATAATGTATATCCCTTGCCTGGCAAGTCTGGGACAACTCTGCCCACTTGAGTGAGATAGTTGGGGCATCATGTAAGNAACTCTGCCCACTTGAGTGAGATAGTTGGGGCATCATGTAAGGCTCTACCATGATTGTGTCGGTTATGACGAGTCCTCCCCCCTTTCCTCATGAATTATGAATGGTTATGTTTTTTCTTATTATTTTTTCTCAAGTCATGTTTAATGAAGCTTTTCTCTTATGATTATGATTATGGTTAATTTACGAATGCTTTGAAAACCTTGAGCCTCATGTTACATTATGATATTTATGTTATGAGCATGTTATCCTACTCTTATGATCTTTTATACATACAAAATGTTTGTTTTCCTAACCTTCTATACTCGGTACATTCCATGTACTGACCGCATACTCTACGTCGTATCTTTTCATGATATAGGCTCCGATCACCAGACCCAACACTGTCATTAGCTCATTCCCGGAGTTAGCATCCAACTCATTGGTGAGTCCTCATCTCCGAAGGACCAGTTGATATCAATTTTCCTTTATGTACAGTTTTCCAAACTTGTCAAGTTAGTGGGGGGTGGTGTCCTATCAACCCATCAGATATGTTAGAGGCTTTTAGACTATGTGTAGTATTCAGGTGCCATGTATGAAGTGCGTTTCGCTTTCCATGTTATGTTATTATGATGATTCCGCTATGTTATCCTATTGAGTATTCCGCTTTACTGGATTGAGATAGATGCATGTTCTTTCCATGGGTCGACTTGGAGTCTCTCAGGGCTCCTCGTCCCATGTCTCGATTCGGGCCTATGTTCGGGCCATGACAGATATGGAGTATGAACTAGAAGAAAAATTAAACATTTCCCACAGTATGAGTCCCGGTGCAACTTGGGATATAAAGGTACGAGTCATACTACAACTTGTAGCACGAGGTCTATAAAAATCAGAAGAAGTTGTTAAGAACCCACGACAGGATCCCACGACTCCTACCAGGATGGAGTGGGTTGTACTTAAGGCTTATAGGATGGGGGTTCAGCGAATTTTTTAGGGAAGTTCAGTAGCTACAAATACTTGGTAAATGTAATATATGTTGGTACAAATCATCGTTGCAGTCGTGAGTTGAGATATTGTGATGCCTCGGACATTCAAGCTAAGTTTGAAACCATTTTAGGTATTTAAAAAGACCCAAGCCCGAATGAATTTTATGGAAAACTAGGTGTTAAGATCAATTCTTAAGTGTGAGATGTGCATTTGAATAAAAATTACGGTCATAAGGAACCTCTAGCACAAAGATTAATTGAGAGCCTTCTTACCGATTGGGTTTTCGTATAAGTTCTTAGAATTGTCAATTTCAAATGACCATAACTCCCATTTTATAAAGTGCTTTTAGGTGATTAAAACCCTAACATTGAAGCCCTTTGATCCTTCTTTCCAACGTATGCAACCTTGCATCAATTGTAGTTCGCTATTAAAAGTTATAAGTAGTTTAGTGAAATAGGAAAAATGGCACCAGGCATTAGAAGAACCTCAGTACGGGTCGTCCTATCAACCAATGACCCATCCCTTTGGTCGGTCGTTCAGCCTGTTTTAAGTGTTAATTCGGCAGTTCAAGGATGTTTTGGTAAAATCCAATGCTTTTAACTACTAAATGATATCATTTTAGACTTCCTAACTGTCAGATTAAAGGGTTTAAATTTGCCTAAATCCTCATTCCCTTCCACCATTCGTAGATTGAAGATTCTCTCTTAAGTCAAGCTTGGGTTCACCTCTCACATCTCAATTTCTTTGGGTTTTCAAGGAAAGATAGGGAATCATCTACATAAGTATGTAGGGTATTGAATGGGGAAAAATCCTTCCACCCTCATGCCCAATTTCATCTCTAATTCACGAGTTTAAGTCTCCTGGTATGATTTATGAAAAATCTAGGGTTAGACCCAAATTTTATGAAATATCTAATGGTCTTCTATGAATTCGATTCTCTCAAGTTTATATCTATGATTTATGATTATGGCGCATGTTTTCTACTAGAATTTCTTATGAATCCATGATTTACAAGTTATGATGATTTTACACAAGTATGCATGATTTCACGAATTTCAAGTTCATGAATTATGGCCAACTCAAGAGCATTATTTTATGAATATTTCATGTATGTGAAGCATGATTATCATTTCATGATTTTGTATCATCCCATGAAAGATCAAGTATGTTTCACGATGATGATTCTGAGCCATGTGCATATTTATGGGTGTAGTTTCTAGCACTGAGTAGGTCAGGGTTCTTGCGAACCAGGGTCTTAGAACTACCTGCCACCATTGATATATATTCATGTTCAAGCCCTACTAGGATTCGCGAGTGATATCATGCCTCAATCATTCCTTGCCTTGGGAAGCTTGGAGCGGTTCTGCCAACTTGAGCAAGATAGTTAGGCATCATGTAAGCTCTATTATGATGGTGTCATTTATGATGAGTCCCTCAAGTTCCTCATGTTTTAAGCTATTTATGTTCAGGATTTACGATATCATGTTTTATAGCGTAATTTACCCATTGATAAGTTTATGAGCTTTTACTTATGTTTTCAAACATGTTAAACCATATGTTTTTACTTTCAAACATTAGGTCATTACGCTTCAGCTTATAATGAATAACTCGGGTTTATCACAAACTCATGATCATGATTTTAGCATGTTGTCCTTACTCTCATGTCAAATACTTAATTTTTACTCATGTTGTCTGACAATCATTTTACTAGCATATTTTACTTACCTTACAGACTCAGTACATTAAAAGTACTGACCCAATACTCTATTTTTTATCTCATTATAGAGGTTCAGGTGATCAGACTAAGGACCGACATTAGCACCACTCCTGCTCAAATCCATTTCAGTTTAGCCCTAGTCTAGGTGAGTCCTCAGCATTCAAGGACACTTACCAATTTTATGTTTTATGTCTATGTCTTTTAGTTTTAGACTTAGCAAGCTAGTTCGGATGTTGTCCATCAGCTCATTGTATGATTAGAGGTTTTTCAGACAACTATGTATTAGATGATTCAACTTTGAAGTCAACTCTTATGTTCTTTGATATTCAGTCTTCCACTCATTTTATATTTATGTTCTCTTACCGCTTAGTTTATGCTCTCCAATATGCTATTCATGTGTCTTGGATTAGCTTGGAGCCATTTGTGATTCTAGGTCCCGTGTCGCGGTCTGAGGGCTATGCTCGGATCGTGACAAACATGGAATCAGAGCATTAGGTCACTCTGGGGTGTCCGAAAGCCATGTCAAGTAGTGTTTTATTCATGGGTGTGAAATGGGACACTCTTATGAGGTAAAGGCTACGAGACATTTTAGGAAACATCCCTTATTTCATGTCATATATCCTGTGATAATGTCCAAATTTTTTACTCTTCTAATTCGTGTTATATGCGTTTGCAAAGAATGCCGTCTAGCGGAGCCAGCGAAAATGGAATCGGCAACAGAAATCAACCAACCCCACCAACCCCAGTAGGACCCTTTTGTGGGAGAGTTACTGATGTGAAGCTCAAAGCTGCCTTTAAAATGGTGATGCACGCAATCGCTGCTCAGCTTGACCAACAGTCAAGTGTACCTATTGTCACACCCCATCTTGGGATGCATAACGGGCACCTAATGCCACACTAGACTCTGAGCTGACCTGACTGGACACATACACTTCTGTTGCATGTCAGCAGCACATAGTAAGAAAGCAAATGGCTTTGTATTAGTTGTAAACACAGCCTCAGGCCGACTATGCCGTGACATATAACCTGCATAAGACAGCTAACCCAGCAAGTATGATAATAAAAGTATACTATGCAGGCCGACAAGACAACCATACTATCTAAGTCATAGAAAAAGGAAGGCAGATAGCTCTATATAAACTACAGCCGAAAAGGCTGCTAACAGATAGCTAAACTAGGCCCTACACGGCTAATACACAAAACATGACATATATAGTCCCTACACGGCCGACAACGCACAACTAGCTAGGAACTGAAGACTGTGGTTTGCAAGCCTATAAAAGTTAAAAATATTGGTCGGGATAGGGCCCCGGCATACCCAAAACTATATAACAAAAGACAGGCAAACCTCTACAATCTGGAAACTCCAAATGAAAGGAGCTGACCAATCTACTAACTTTGAATAGCTGCTAGGAGGTCCTGAAACCTGTCTATCTGAACCTGTAGGCAAGTATGCAACGCCCATTATACGGGTGTCAGTACAATATGTACCAAGTATGTAATGAAAATAAAAATAACTGGATAGAAGCTGATAAAGAACTAAAAGTAATCAGTGAAAAGGGAAGAAGTTAACCTATATGCTTTCATTACCATAGCCTGCATCTGGTAGATAACTACACAAATAAGAGCTTAAGTTGAACGATTATATATTCATAAGCCACATGTTGCAAGCAAGTATACAACCAAGAACCTAACCTAGCCCCTATATTCCTTTAAGGTGCAATCAACACAAAGATAACCTACCTAGTCCCCCATAAGCCCTGGTAAGTACAGTACAATCTATACACCCCTAACCAGGTAACTGTGGTGTGACAAGTAACTACAACCAAACCTATCCAACCTCTAGGACTGCAACTGAGCCTATGGGATCCAGTAACTGTATCTACGCCCTCTAGGCTTCTACAACTGCACCTTGGGCTCGCAAGGCTCAACCAGAGGGTCAGTAATATTGTTATGGCACAAGGAAATCCATATGTGAATGGACTTTGATACGGCCTTGTAGGCCTGAATATAATCTTTTCAGACGTCACATAGCTCTTCTGAGCAATCCGTAGCCCCGTAGGTAATGATAAAGTTAGCAATCCTGAGGTCATTTGACAGGAGACCAACTAAGGTGGCTCAATCCCTACAAGGGTAAAATGCTATAGCCTCAATATAGTAATCCAATAGGCATACCTAGCTCTTTAGTCTTAACAAAACAGCTACTCGCTCCTAAAATAGTCTATATAGCTGCCCACAGGAGCATCGCATGTGCCTACACCTGACCAATGGGTCCTGGAAGAGACTACAACCTCTGTCAGTTCAGATAGACTAGGGCGAGGTCCGGGGTGACCTAAGTGATACTCTGAAGGTCATCATAGGACAATGATAGCTCATAAGAGAACAACAGGGTTGTAGGCGACCAAATATTTAGTTCCTTCACTTAGAACGACTGTAGGGCTGCTATTAATCGAATATGCGCTTATGCAACAATGGTCGTAGGCGACAAACTATTTAGTTCCTTCGATTAGAATGACTGTAGGGCTGCTACTAATCGGATATGCTTCTAAGCAACCGGCCCTAACTTCCCACAGGTAGCTTACTATAATTCTTAGCCTGAAGGTAATAGTGTGATACTATTGTTCTAGTCCCGTAGACATTAACTTGGTCCGTCCATACAACATATAGCTCCCTCGAGCAATTCATAGCCCTGTAGGAAAGTATATCTAGATTTAGCCCTTTGAAACAACATGTACATGGGCATATGCAAGAGTAGCCCGGGAATTGGCCCCATATTTAATCCCTAAAAAGTTTTCCCCCTTAAAACATTACTTAGTTTATTAGATTTCTAACAACTAGGGTGGTTTCGTGAGTGACCTATACAACAAGAAGTACGTCGACTGAAGCTAACGGTCCCTAACAGTAGCCAATCACATGGAAGGCTATTGCTTAGTTCATTAGGCAACCCTGGTTCCATCGACTTGAAGGTAAGACCATCCTATCAAGATTCTGGCCCTAGAGGCGTGAACGTACGCCACGGCATTCGGGCGAGCTTTACTGTCTATATAGGCGCCAAATAGAAAGTTATATAACCCAGCTGCGCCCTATGCTGTCTAACTTTCCCAAGCTAGGCCCAACAGCTACCCACAAGCTTCCAAGGCCTTTATACGATAGGGAGACATCAAAATCCCTCTAAATGGTAAATAGGTGGGTGAGGAAGTCTCTACGACGCTACCACCATTAGTCACACTCAATATACTCTTTCCCGACGAGGGATATTATGATGAAATTTTGATTTATCTTGCAGAAGCTAGCATAACATATATAATCAGGAACTAGTATAGAGGTACAAGTCGTATAAACTATACGACGAGAATACTTGCCGAAGGAGAATAGCCTTAACATACCTTAATTGCTGATTTCTGCTCGCCCAATCCGGCTCTAGCCTAGAACTAGTAATTCCTCCAACTCATAGCCTCTATGTTGCTATAATACATCTGTTCGTAATCCATGAAAATAGCTAGCAATATTCAAAAATATTCACAACGACCACCACATATAATCAACCAAAATTCAGCTTAAATCTCATGAATTTATGAGTGTTTAAAAGGTAGAGATACTTACTTATCACTTGTAGACGCTTAGGACTTGATTAAAAGTGACTTCTAAAACTTCTACTTGGTAGGACTCAATCGAGCTAGGACAATTTCAAAGAAATTACTCCGTGGATACATTCTTCGAAAGCCCTAGGAATCATTATCTAAGAAGAATTTTCAATTAGACAAAGTTTGATAGCATAATTTAACTTTAATTTGACGGAAAACCGAACGGGAAAGTCGCCTAAGCCGAGCCCTCATATATGGAGATGTTTCAATTAAATAGCCAACACTGATATAT
>JACEIK010001401.1:212123-230600 GCA_018107945.1 Datura stramonium
ACGATATAATTTGTGTTAGGATAGAGATATACCTAATGCCTTGCTTGGTTGATAAAACGGGATTATTTAGAGACCGACCTAGAATTATCACATCACCACTTAAAGAAGTAGTTGTGAGGCTAAGTTGAGTTGAATGATTAGGTGCACGAGAGCCCCTAATAATTTCCACATAAACCACATCCACGTAATTAATTGCCCACGAACTAGAATTAGCAACCTCACTCACAATGATGCAGTGAGGCTAGTTTGTCGTCTTTAGAGGCTCGAAAGGCCATGAACATGCAATTCTAATTATGTGAGATGACAATTGATAGTTTCACACTTAAACCATCGCAATTCATAATAGCGCATGATTATCTAGTTTTAACTCTATGTTGCTCCTAGAGTGAATTCGGAATATGTCGTTGACCCAAAAATTAGACTTAATTAAACCTTCTCGAAAACTTCTATAATCAACATTTTTGGTATTTAATATCACACCTGAACTAGATGGTTAGCGGAATAGGTCCAGTCCCTGTGGGTTCGACATTCCGGTTCTTAAAAAGAGCCACTATATTATTTGCACGACCCGTACACTTGCGGTATGCGCGAAAAGAGCCATCAGGTAGAACGGCTGTCCAGGAGTACGCCCTTAAGTTCACTCGCTTATGTAAATATGCCCCTAAGTTTGTGGCTGACCAGCGAGCGCGGGTGAGTAGATTTGTGCATGGTATAGCAAGATATTTTGACAAGGACTGCAGGACAGCTATGCTCCACCAGGACATAGACTTCTCTCGCATAATGTTTTATACTCAGTAGATGGAGATGGCACATTCAAGGGAGAGGGAGACCAAGAGGGCCAGGACTGAGGACCACAATTTCTCTTAATAGAGGTCCGGCGGTGGCATCGATAGCAGACCCATCAGAGATCTTCAGCCCCTGCATCATCAGCCATGAGTGTGCCATCTAGGCATCGACATGATCATAGGGGGCGAGCGTCAGGCTGAGGGGTCATAGAAGATGACCCATACATTCCAGCACTCCAGCTTGCTGTAGATGTGGTCGAGGGCACATGGGCCAGAGCTTAGCAGGATCAGGAGCTTGTTTTGGATGTGGGCAGCATGGATATATGCTTAGAGATTTTCCAGCTACAAGGCAGGATCAGGTTGGGGGCCGAGGCCCGGCTTCTAGTTCAACAGCTCCTCCCCCACGCACAACATCAGGGGGCATCTACTAGCATAAATGGCGGGCAGTGTCATCACAGATTCTATGCCTTAGCCACTCGCCAGGAGCAAGAGGCCTCACCAAATGTAGTCACAGGTATGTTGAGAGTCTTTCATGTTGATGTGTATGCTTTGCTAGATCCAGGGGCTACCCTATCTTTTGTGACGCCTTACATAGCCAATAGCTTCGGAGTTAGTCCCGATGTCGTATCAGAGCCCTTCTCAATTTCTACTCCAGTAGGTGACTCAGTTATAGATAGACGGGTATATAGAGATTGCCCTATCTCAGTTCTTCATAAGGTCACCTCAACAGATTTGATAGAGTTATCCATGACCTATTTCGATGTTATTCTCGGGATGGATTAGTTATATGCATGCTATGCTTCAGTTAATTATATAACCCAGTCAGTAGAGTTTAGATTTTCAAGTGAGTCAGTCTTAGAGTGGAGGGGTAGTTCAGTTGTTCCTGTAGGTCGATTCATTTATTATCTTAAGGCCAGGAAGATGATTTCCAAGGGTTGCATGTACCATCTAGTTAGGGTTAAAGACGTGGAGTCAGAGACCCCTACCATTTAGTCAGTTCCATTCGTATGTGAGTACCCGAAGGTCTTTCCTGATGATTTTCCAAGTGTACCTCCCGAGTGGGAGATTTATTTCGGCATTGACCTTCTTCCCAACACGTAGCCCATTTCTAACCTGCCATATAGAATGGCCCCAGCCGAGCTGAAAGAGTTGAAAGATCAGTTGAAATATTTGTTGAATAAAGGCTTCATCAGGCCGAGTAAGTCTCCATGGGGTGCACCAGTATTATTTGTTCAAAAGAAGGACGGTTCCTTTCGCATGTGCATTGATTATCGACAGTTGAATAAGGTCACTATCAAGAACAAGTACCCTTGCCTAGGTTGGACGATTTGTTTTACCAGCTCCAGGGTTCCAGGTGTTTCTCGAAGATAGATCTCAGGTACGGATATCATCGGCTTAGTGTTTGGGAGTGTGACATTCCAAAAATTGCCTTCAGGAATCGGTATGGTCACTATGATTTTGTAGTTATGTCTTTTGGACTAACCAATGCCCCTGCAACTTTTATAGATCTGATGAACAGGGTATTCAAGGCATATCTAGACCTATTCATGATTGTATTTATTGATGATATTCTCTTATACTCTCGGAGCTAGGAGGATAATGCCACTCACTTAAGAATAGTGCTTCAGACCCTCAAGGATTGTCAGCTGTATGCAAAGTTCAGCAAATGTGAGTTTTGGTTGGACTTGGTGGCATTTCTAGGCCATGTGGTATTAGGAGAGGGCATAAAATTAGATTCTCAAAAGATCGAGGCGGTAAAGAATTGGCCTGGACCGGTGAACCCATTAGATATCAGGAGCTTTTTTGCTTAGCGGGTTGCTACCGGAGATTTGTGCAGGGTTTTTCCTCTATCGCCGCACCATTGACTAAGTTGACTCAAAAGAAAGTGAAGTTTCAATGGTTGGAGGCTTGTGAGAAAAGCTTCTAGGAGTTGAAGACCCGACTGACTTCAACACCAGTGTTTACTCTACCCGAGGGTACGGATGGCTTTGTGGTGTATTGTGATGCTTCGTGAGTTGGACTTGGGTGTGTGTTAATGCAACATGGTAAAGTAATAGCATATGCCTTAAGACAGCTGGAAGTTCATGAAAAGAATTACCCGACCCATGATCTTGAGTTGGCCGTGGTGGTGTTTGCATTGAAGATATGGCGACATTACTTGTATAGGGTACACATGGATGTATTCACCAATCACAAGAATTCGCAATATGTGTTCTCACAGAAAGATCTAAATCTTCGACAAAGAAGATGGTTGGAGTTATTGAAGGACTACGACATGAGGGTTCTCTACCACCCGGGCAAGGCTAATGTGGTTGCGGATGCACATAGTAGGCTCTCTATGGAGAATGTGTCCAATGTGGATGAGGGAAAGAAGGAGTTAGTGAAAGATGTCCACCGACTTGCTAGCTAGGAGTTAGGTCGATCTATTCGACCGATGGCGGCGTTGTTGTGCGAAACAGATCAGAATCTTCTTTGGTGGATGATTTAATGTCTAGGCAAGATGAGGATCCAATTTTGAGGAAGCTGAAGGAGGCGGTGCAAAGTCAAAAGGTGGAGGTTTTCTCCCAAGGGCGAGATGGTGTGCTACGATACTTGAGTCGTCTATGTGTCCCAGATGTTGATGATTTGAGAGTTCAGATATTGCATGAGGCACATGGTAGCAGATCCTCTATTCATCCAAGATCCATGAAAATGTATCGAGACTTACGAGAAATCTATTGGTGGGATGGTATGAAGAGGGATATCGCAGTGTTCGTAGAAAAATGTTCGAACGGCCAGCAAGTGAAGGTCGGGCATCAAAGGCCGGGAGCCGTACTTCAGGATATCAGCATTCCCACTTAGAAGTGGGATGAGATTAATATGGATTTCATTATAGGCCTACCTCACACTCGACCACTTTATAATACCATTTGGGTGGTGGTCGACAGGTTAACAAAGGCTGCACACTTTCTACCAGTCAAGACCATTGATGTAGATCGCCCATCGAATGGTTTGGAGTTTGTGAGGCAGCCATGATAGGGCCCGGTTCGGTTCATGAGGCCATGGTAAAAGTTCAGTTGATAAGGGACAGGCTGTAGACCGCTCAGAGTCGTCAAAAACAATATGATGATGTGAGGAGAAGAGTTTTAGAGTTTTAGGTGGACGATTGGGTATTTCTAAAGGTATCTCCCATGAAGGGAGTAATGCGGTTTGAAAAGAAAGAGAAGCTCATTCCCCGCTATGTTGGTCCCTACCGGGTTGTGAGAAGAGTTGGTAAAGTAGCTTATGAGTTGGACTTGCCATCAGGGTTGTCCTCAGTTCATCCTATCTTTCATATGTCACTTTTGAAGAAGTGTTTGGATGATACAGCCTTGGTAGTCCCGGTACACAACATTGGGGTGAAAGACAGCCTCAGTTATAAAGAAATTCCCATTGAAATCTTGGATCTTCAGGTTCGGAAGTTGAGGAACAATGAAATAGCTTCAGTTACGGTCTTATGGAGAAATGTGCAGGTTGAGGGAGCTATGTAGGAAGCCGAGGCAGATATGATGGCCAAATATCCACATTTACTCTCTACTGGCTCAGTTCCGACATGAGGTATTAGTTTCTCCCTATGGCTCTATGTAGTATTCATGTTCGATTCATGTGTACAAGTTTCTTTTATGTGTATGAATGTGTATGTGAGGTACGAGATCATTTCAGCTATGTGGTTTTCTTCGGAGGTCGTCATTTCGTGAAAATTTCAATTAAAACGATCAGTATATGGTTATGACAAATTGTAAGTTGTTGTTTATTGCTTGTTTCCTACATTTTAGGATGACTGTTCCCAAGGGGGAGATATTATAATACCCTGGAAGTGCTTAGGAGTAGACCCGGGAAGCTAAAATGCAAAACTGCTGTAAGTTGGGAAAAAGGTTGCAAGACTTCAAGTACCACGACCCGTTGTAAGTAACCACGGTCCGTCATTGGTGGTCGTGGGTTCAGTTGGTTAGGTGTCAGAGGGAAACAACGGTTGATTCAACGACCCGTGGTGAGTAACCACGAGCCGTCATTTGTTGTCGTGGTAGGAAGTGGACTTGGCAGTAGGAAGGTACGACTGGTCATGAAATGACCCGTTGTGGCTTGCAACGACCCATTGTGGGGAGCTATGGTAAGGGAGCCCAGATCTCAGTGAGAAAGGATGGTTAGCAACCACGACCCGTTGAAGCGTATGAAAAACCATGGTGAGGCTCGTTGTATAGAGATTCAGAAGGTTCGGGTGAGCAATTAATGACCTAAGGAATGGCCCGTTGGATCATAGTACGACCCGTCCTGTCCCTCAGTTTGTTAAGTTCCAAAGAGAAGGCATTCAACAATTCATTCAACGAGAAGACAGAATGGTGCGTGGGTTGTTTCCACGACCCGTTGGTGCCACCTGTGGTTTCATCCGACCAATTGTCAGGGAGGGTTCATTAAGGGTATTTTAGACTTTTCCACTCTTTAAGGCCCTAAACTATGTCATTTTGGATATTTTTCTAAATGTGATAAGATAAGTTAAGTCCTTTATGCATGCTCATTCTCATTCAAAAGCTTAGAGAGATTTTTGGGAGATTCAAGCTCTTCTTCCCCAAGTATCCATCAATTCCTTTGTGGGTATTCAACGGGCATTGAAATCAGTCCATTTCTAGGTATGTAGGGTTTTAATTTGTGTCTTCCTTCCACACCCATTCCCAATTACTATAAATTAGNTGGGGTTTTGATCAATTGCATGATTCTTATATCTCTATTCATGGGTATGATTAGATTGAGTTGATATTGATGATTTATGAAGCTTGGGCAGATTCTGACTTGTTTCTCTTATAAAATTTGTTTTTCTAAAAATTGAATCTAAAATTCCCATGGGTGAAGAGTTAATAAAAGAGGTGATTTATGGTAAATGTGTGGTGGTGATGAAGTTGATGATGAAAAGCATGTTTCTAAAACTACCAATGATTTTGATATTGTTTCCAAAATGAATCAATTGGATTCTAGAATGATAGAGCTTTGGATAATGCCCACATGTTGATTAAAGTGATGATTTTCCCAACATAAGCTTACCACATTGTTTAAAGAGAAATTTCCTAATTCTTATTATAAATTCTAGCTTGTGGTATGTCGAGTAAATATTTCTACATGTAGCTTACCACATGATTGGGAGTAGATGCTCCCACCTATGATTGAGCTTGTGGTATGTTTCGAAATAAATCTTCTCATATGCATGAATTTATAATTAAGATGTATGGAACTATTGAGCTTTGTCAAAGGACAATGTTGATCTTCATTTTCATATGATATCCAGACTGTGCATGAATTCATTAATGAGCTTTGTCAATAGACAATGTTGAGCTTCGTTTCACATGATGTTGAGTCACGCATGATTTCATGTTGAGCTTTGTTATATACGATGTAGAGCATTGCATGTTTTTGGGAGAAAAGTCTAGCACTGAGGTTAAGGGTCGACTAACCTATGCCCCAGAACTACGTTCCAACATACGTTGATACATATACATTATTGGGACCTCCCTAGTGAGCTATCCCCGGCCTTATTGGCCCTTGAGCTTGATGTCAATATCATGGTAGCGTCCATCGCCTTGGCAAGGGTATGGACGACTCTTCCCACTTGAATGTGATAATTGGGACCACGTAAGCTCTATCGTAGTATGTCGGTTAAGTGACGAGTCTCCCGTTGTCCATATCATTCAGATTGCATATTCAATATTCATGATTATCAGGTATGCATGCATGTACAAGAAGTAAGGTTTGACTCATGGTTTCGCTTTTGATATAATTGTCATGTTTCTGCTTGAGTCGTTCGAGTCAGTCATGATGTTCTAAATCCATGCATGATCATGTATAAATAAGAGTATGATATCATAATCAATGCATGTAGTCTTCTTCTCATACTTAAAAGCTTATGATATATGTATAACTTGCTTAAATGGATTTATATTACTTTGCGGTTTTACTTACCTTTCATACTCTGTACATTCCACGTACTGACCACATAGTTCCTATGTTGTATCGTTCCATGATACAGGGTCCAGATCTCGGGCTCGCCTTTATCCTTAGTCCATCTCAGCTTACGCTATCAATTCATTGGTGAGTCCTCATGTTTCGAGGGCTGTTTGATAGACTTTTATGTTATCATTGAGTTTCAGTATTGTTCGGGTTTGTTGGGGGATGTTGTCCCATCAACCCATCGTATGTAGTAGAGGCTTTAAGACTAGTATGTAGTATTCAACTCGTGTATACATCCAATATTTCTTGATGGTGTTTTCCGCTATCTTTTAAGTTAATGCCCCACTTGTTTAATTGAGACTAGTTGTATGCATGTGCCAGGGGTTGACTTGGGGCCTCTCGGGGTCCCTTGTTCCATTTCTACGATCCGGGCCTCTGTTCGGGTTGTGACAGGATACCAACAATTACTCATTGTTTCCCACAACAAGTCGTTATGCCCGTCATTGTCTCCACTACCCCAAAACAAGACACATTCCAAAGCTCACTCCAATGGGTCGTTGGTTGAACCAATGATCCGAAGGACCTCTCGTTCTGCAACAATTTCCCCAATTTTCAGCAGTTTTAAAATTTTTAACTCCCGGGTCTACTTCTAGGAACTTCCGAGGTATTACAATATCTCCCCCTTGGTAACATTCGTCCTGTAATGTAGGAAGCAAGCAGAAAACAGAAACATGCAATAATCATATTCAAATACTGATCATTTAAACCGATACTGACGAAATGACTACCTTCGATTCAAAATATACAGCTGAATTGATTTTGCAAATCACATTCACACCCATACACATTAAAGAAACTTGTGTCCATGAACTAAACATTAACTAAATTGAATCTTAGAGCAAATCTATACCTCAAGTCAAAACTGAGCCGGTGGAGAACAACTGCGGGTATTTAGCCATCATATCCTCTTCGACTTCCCATGTAGCTCCTTCAAACTGCTGATTTCTCCATAATACTTTAACTGAAGCTACTTCTTTGTTCCTCAGCCTCCGAACCTGACGATCCAATATTTCAACTAGAACTTCCTTATACCTAAGGCCATCCTTTACTCCAATGCTGTCCACTGAGACTGTTAGTCTAGGTCTCCCAAACATTTCTTCAAAAGTGACAAATAAAACACGGGATGCATTGAAGATAACTCTGAGGGCAGGTCTAACTCATACACTACCTTACGAACTCTTCTCATAACCCGATAAGGAACAACATAGCGGGGACTGAGTTTTCCTTTCTTCCCAAACAGCATGACTCCCTTCATGGGAGATACCTTCAGAAATACCCAATCGTCCACCTCGAACTCCAACCCTCTCCTCCTCACATTAGCATAAGACTTTTGACGACTATAAGTAGTTTTTAGCCTATCCCTTATCAATTGAACCTTCACTATAGCCTCATGAACTGAATCTAGCCCTATCATTGTTGCCTCACGAACCTCAAACCATCCAATGGGCAATCTACACCTTCATACATAAAGAGCCTCGAACGGTGCAATCTGGATACTTGAGTGATAGCTGTTATTATAAGAAAACTCTATCAGAGGTAAATGATCACCCCAACTACCTTTGATGTCCATCACACATGCTCTCAATATGTCCTCGAGAGTTTGGATTGTTCTTTTCGCTTGGCTATCCATCTATGGAAGGAGGCTGTACTGAGCTTAACTTGAGTCCCAAGCCCCTTCTAGAAAGACTGCCAAAACTTGGAGGTAAATTGAGTACGTTGATCGAGAATAATGGACAAGGGAACTCCATGTAACCGAACCAACTCTCAGATATATAGCTTGGCATAATCATCCGCTGAATCTGTGGTTTTCACTGGTAGGATATGTGCAGCCTTTGTCAATCTGTCTACCACGACCCAAATAGAATCATAGTGTTGGCAAGTACGAGATAGAAATGTAATGAAATCCATGTTAATCTCTTCCCACTTCCATGTAGGAATGATGATATCCTGAAGTATGCCTCCTGACCTTTGATGCTCAACCTTTACTTGCTAACAGTTCGGGCACCTAGCTACGAACTCTGCAATATCCTTCTTCATTCCGTTCCACCAATATATTTATCGTAAGTCACGATACACCTTTGTTTCACTTGGATGATTAGAG
Organism: Datura stramonium; assembly: GCA_018107945.1. Classification (NCBI taxonomy): domain Eukaryota; kingdom Viridiplantae; phylum Streptophyta; class Magnoliopsida; order Solanales; family Solanaceae; genus Datura; species Datura stramonium. The sequence continues at coordinate 221,025 of JACEIK010001401.1, forward strand.
TATCGGGATCCATGAACCTCATTCAATATCTAGCCCCTCAAATTATCAACATCTAGAACACATAGACGACCCTGGTACCGCAGCACACCATCTCACCCTTGGGAGAAGACCTCCACCTTCTTTCCAATGGCTTCCTTCAGCTTTACAAAAATCGGATCCTCATCTTGTGTAGCTTTCACATCAGTCACCAAGGAAGATTTTGATCTGTTTTGCACAACAACACCACCATCGGTCGAGTCGACCAATCTAACTCTCATACTTGCAAATCGATGGACATCTCTCAGCAGTTCCTTCTTTCCCTAATCCACGTGGGACAAACTCTCCATAGAGAGCCAACTAAGTGCGTCTGCTACCACATTAGTCGTACCCCCGTGGTAAAAGACATTGATATCGTAATCCTTGAGTAGTTCTAACCACCTCCTTTGTCTCAGATTGAGGTCTTTCTGAGTGAACACATATTGTAAGATCTTGTGGTCCGTGAACACATCCACATGGACCCCATACAAGTAATGCCACCATGTATTCAAGGCGAATACCACCACGGCCAAATCAAGATCATGGGTCGGGTAATTCTTCTCATGGAATTTTAATTGTCTTGAGGCATATTCTATAACCTTCCCACACTGCATCAATACACACCCGAGTCCGATTCTCGAAGCATCACAATACACCACAAAACCATCGGTACCCTCGCGTACGGTCAACACTGGTGTTGAGTGAGTCGAGTCTTCAACTGTTGGATGCTTTTCTCGCAAGTATCTGACCATTGGAATTTCACCTTTTTCTAACTCAACTTGGTCAACAGTGTGGCAATAGATATGTTATACCCCGGGAACCCAAGCATCAGACCTGGGAGTCAAAATAATGAAAAACTAAAATTTTGCACCAGACCAAAGAATGATCCGTGAAGTGGCTCGTGAGAAGGGACCATGACTCATGAAGTGACTTGTGGACATCAAAGGAGGAGGCATGTTTTGGGGGAGACCACGGGCATGACCACGAGGCGTGGTCAGACCACATGACTCGTGAGGTCATACGTGGCCTAGACTGGATGCGTGGCAAGGAGTTTGGTCAGTGGGGATAATAGGTGGTGACCACGAGTCGTGGTTAGCCACCATGATTCCTGGGTTCCTTTTGGAGTCCCCTGATGAATTTTGAAAGTGAACATGACTACTCGAGCCCACAAGTTATGGGCCTTGGCGAAGAGTCGTCTAGTCCCTCATGGGGACTGTTAGTCAGCAAAATTCTGCAATTTAAGTAAGGGCTTTTCCGTAATTCATAAGTCCTAGGAGCCTATACTACGCCATTTTAACATCATAAAGGGTGGTATAAGAGGGAATATACTAGCCTAAAGTCCTCATTCATGCATGCAAATGTTTGGGAAGGTGATAGAAAGGTGATGTAGGTCATTTCAAGGTGTTCTTCATCAATTTCTTCTTGGGATTTCAAGGGAAGTTAAGAATCAGCTGTTCCAGGCATGTAAGGCTATCAATGGGTTGTTCTTTCCACACCCATGCCCATCCTCTATAATTTTTACAAAAAATTTATTTAAAACTCATGGTGTTTAGAAGATGATTTGATAATGGATTTTGTGATTTTTGAATCTCATCATAATCTACGGGTTTGGATCAGTTTTTTATTATTTAAATAATTTATAATTCTACAGATTTTGATTTCTATGAAATTAAGCCTAATTATGCATGACCCGTGATGAATCGACTCATAAGCTTCTCTTCAAATTATGATATTTATGAACCCAACATGATTTACGATTTGGATTATGAATTTATGATATTATCCTTCATGATCTTATGAATCCTGAGTTGTATGCATGATTTACAAGTATGTATGAACCTTATGAATCATGACTTATAATTTGGCCGATTCACGGGCCTCATTTCATGGCTAGTTCAGGTATGTACAAGTATATTTATGATTTTCATGATTTAACTAGCCATGAATTCATGTATGTTATACTATGAGAACTATATATGTTTTGGGAGTAGTATCGAACACCGAGTAGGTTCGGGGCCTAGATTCTTCCCCGGATTTCATAAACTACATGCCACTGTAGGTATGTTGGGACCTCCTACGGGACTGTCCCCAGCCCAAATGGACCTTTAATGGTGATATCAAACTTTCATGGTTTGACCCTTGGCAAGGTATTGATACCCTCTTGACTAGGGTTACAAGTCGGGCTTCATGTGTGCTCATATGGGGTATGTCGGTTAAGAGAATCTCCCACTGTTCCTCATGATTTAGGCATGTTATGATAATGTATTTTGTCTTAGGTCATGTTAAGTAAAGCTTTTCTCCAACGATCATGATTATGTTTGTATTACTATTGTTTGAAAACCTTGAGCCTTATGATATGTTAAGATGATTTACGATACGAGCATGATGTCCTACTCTTATGATCATTTATGAGATTTATGTATTTTAAATGTCCATTTTACTTACCTTGCATACTCAGTACATTCCAAGTACTGAGCGTATACTTCTATGTTGTATCGTTCCATGATACAGGACTAGGCTCTAAGGCTCACCATCCTTAGTAGTGCTTTAGAGTTTTCTATCAGCGTACTTGGTGAATCCTCATGTTTGGAGGGCCATATGTTCAGACTCTATTATTTCCTTTCAATTTCAATACTATTGGATTAGTTGGGTTATTGTCCCATCAACCCGTCTTTCATGATTAGAGGCTTTTAAGACTACAAGTTGTATTCAACCGTTATGTATGGATAATGTATCATCTTTTCTCTGTTATTATGACATGTTTACGTTTTCTTATGTAAAGTATTCCTCTTATGTGAATGAATTAGATGTATTCTCATGCCATGGGTCGACTTAGGGTCTTTCGGGGCTCCTTATCCCGTGTGTACGACTCCGCTGTACATGCGGGCCGTGATAAACTTGGTATCAGAGCCATAGGTTTTAAAGTGTCCTAGGGAGTCTTAATGCCGCATTAGGTAGTGTCTTTTTCATGGGTGTGAAGTGTGCCACACTTAAGATGAAGAGGCTACTAGACGTTTAGGAAATATTCCCTTCCTTCATGATCTATGTCGTACGATGAAAGTCCTCTACCCTTCTAATTCGTGCTATTCACATTTGCAGTGTCATGCCTCATGCTGAGTGAGCACCAAAAGAAATGGTAATGGTAATGATCATGAAGGTGCCAATGGTGAGGAGCATCAGCTAGCCCCACCCGTTTGCAAGGAGCATACACCAGAGTCAGCTGCCTACGCTGAGTTTAGGGTAGTGATTCAGATGCTAACACAGGCCATGAGGGCCCAGGTTCAAAATAAGACAGTGGAGCATTACCCTTAGAATGGGAATGCGGCGACAGCTATGGTTAGGGATTTCTTGCGGATGAGCCCTCCTGATTTCATAGGGTCAAGGGTGGATGAGGATCCACCTGATTTCATCGAATAGATTCTGAAGATCACCCAGGTTATGGGGGTGAACAATAGGGAGTGTGTTGATTCTACCTCCTATCAACTAAAGGGGGTGGCTCATATATGGTTTAAGCAGTGGAGAGATGCTAGGGCAGTGGGTGCAGTCCTGAGTGGTTGGGAGGAGTTCCACACGGTCTTTATGGATCGGTTCTTCCCTTTTGAGACAAGGGAGCTCAAGGCGAACGAGTTTGTTAATTTGAAGCAAGGTGACATATCCGTTTAGGAGCACGCATTAGAGTTCACTCGATTATCTAAGTATTCTCCAGATTAGAGGGCTCGGGTGAGTCGTTTCGTGCATGGGGTGGCGGATTATTTGGACAGGGAATGCATGATCTCCATGCTACATCGGGATATCGACTTTCCCCGCATCGTGTTTCATGCGCAGCAGAAGGAGTCGGTCTACTGGAGGCAGAGGGAGTCCAAGAGGACCAGGACCGACAACTATGGGGTTTCTCAAGTCAGGTCAGGGGGTGGACAGAGTCAGTAGTCCTAGCACTGGTCTATCGCTCCAGCTCCATCATTAGCCAACACGCCATCTAGGTTCAAAGGAGGTCAGAGGAGCAGAGCTTCAGGCTCAAGGGATTAGGGTAGCATGCAGGTGGAGCGCACTTTTCAAGCTTTTGCAAAGTGAGACAAGAATCATCCCTGGAGGTGCTTAGTTGGCTCAGATACTTGTTTCGGGTGTGGCGAACCCGGGCACAGACTTAGGGATTGCCCCTCAGCCAAGTCAGGGGTCGGTGGGGCCCATGTGACAGCAGCCAGTTCTGTTGCTCCAGCAGCACTTCCCCCTTAGTAGGGTGCCTTTACTAGTTCAGCAGGCGGTCAGTGCCAAAACAAATTTTATGCTTTTGTACCCCGCTAGGAGCAGGAGGCTTCTCCAGATGTAGTCACTGGTATGTTGCAAGTCTTCTATATAGATGCTTATGCCTTGTTAGATCTAGGAGATACTTTGTCTTTTGTGACCCCTTATATTGCTAGTAGTTTTGGAGTTAGCCCTGAAATTTTGTCAAAACCATTCTGTCACAATCCGGATGTACACCCGGATTGTAGACACGGGATAACAGACCCCGAGAAACCCCAATTCGACCCATGGCACATGTGTACATCGATTCTCATTCAATAAAACGAAATACTTAGCATAAAACATAGTGAATACGTAATCATAGCATAACACCAGAAAATACTAGGGATACCCATAAGCTAAGTACTACATATTGTCTAAAAGCCTCTACTACATACGATGGGTTGATGGGACAACATCCCCAACCAACCCGAACAATAAGGAAACACAAGACAACATAAAATCCTATCAAACGGTCCTCGGAACATGAGGACTCACCAATAACTTGAGAGCATTAACTGAGATGGACAAAGGATGAGGATGAGCCTGAGATCTGGACCCTGTATCACGAAACGATATAGCATAGAATGTATTGGGTCAGTACGTGGAATGTACAGAGTATGCAAGGTAAGTAAAACGGACATTTAAAAGTAAAATAAAAGTCATAAATAATCATAGGAGAAGGACATCATGCTTATATCAAATACTTCGTAAGAAAACATAAGGCTTAAGGCTTTCAAAGCATTCATAAATCATTCATTATTGTAGACATAAGTACACTTTATCAAAACATAAATTGAGCCAATAACATAAACATAACAATGGATATGACATGCGGAACAATGGGAGAACTAGTCATAACTGACACAATCATGGTAAAGCCTTTCATGATGCCTCAACTATCTCGCTCAAGTGGGCAGAGCCGACCCTGGCTTGCCATGCGAGGGTCGTGCATTAGGCGTGATATCACATTTGAGGGGATAATTATTAATACAATATATCATTAAAAACCCACGGCGGCACGTGGTTAAGAGACACCAACGTAGTCCTTTGAACGTCGCGTTGCTCAGTGCTAGACACGACTCCCAAAAACATGAATATAGGCTCATTCATAAATCAATAACATCATGCATTAAGATTCATTGGCTAAAATATAACATTTGTCATAATTGATCCCCTTTAAAACATGCTTAGCCAAGAATCAAAGGCCCTTTTAATCGGCCAACATCATAAATCAATAAATCGTGTACTTCGTTTCATAAATTGTAAATCATTCTTCAACATGTGGGTATTTCCCAATACTTCAACATACTCAATTCTTTCGAAATATGCTCATAAACATGGGTAACTTGAATTCATGCTTTTCCATCATCAATAAACTCAAAATATTGAATATTCATCACAAATCATAACTTTCATAAACCTTCGTCAATGGGCATTTTAGATTTAAAAAGCTTGAAACGTGATTTTTAAGAAAATAATATAAAAACTGCCCATCATTCATAATTCAATAATTAAAACTCAATTAGATCATACCCATGAAGATAAATCACATTTTTATGCATTTGGGTAAAACCCCATAAAACTTGAATAGGAGAATTCATGATCAAAATTGAAATTTGGGCATGGGTGTGGAAGGATTCTCCCATTCTAAAACCCTACATACCTGGGAATGGATTGATTTCAATGTTCCTTGAATAAACACAAAGAAATTGATGGAAACTAGAAGAAGAAGGCCATGAATCTCCCTAAAACCTCTCTAAATCTTTTTCATGGGAATGAGCATGCATTAGGGACATAACCCATCTTATCACACACAGAAAAATACACAAAACGACATAGGTTAGGGCCTTATATTGTGAAAAAGTCAAAAATACCCTTAATGAACCTACCCTGAAAACTGGCTAGATGGAACCCATGGGTGGTACCAACGGATTGTGGGAACCACCAACGACCCATCATGACTCTCATGGAATGAACTGTTGATGACCCATTCTCAAAACCAAACAACGGACTTATAGGACAGGTCATCCTATGTTTCAATGGTTCGTTCCTTCAGTGATTGTTCCTTCTTCTGAAACACTGCACTTCTACTCAACGAGCCTCACCACTACTCGTTGTCAGATACAACGAGTCGTGGTTCCCATTCGTCATTTCCCACTGGAGATCTAAGCTCCCTTACCAAGACTCTTCATGATGGGTCATTGAAAGCCACAAGGGGTCATTTCATGACCCGTTAAACTTCCCAACTGCTAAGCCCATCTCCTACCATGACCACTAACAATGACTCATTATTTCGTACAATGAGTCGTTACATCAATTGTTGTCTCCACTACCACCTAAACATCTGAACCTAACTGCCAACAATGGCTCTTTGTTACCTACCACATCCTTGTACCGCTCGTCCTGCAACTTTTCCCTAACTTTTAGCAGTTTTGCACTTCAGCTTCCTAGGTATTCTTTTGGGTACTTTCGGGGTATTACACGTTCTAAGTCTCTACCCTAGTCGGGGAATCAGTCGTATCTAGGCGGGTGTATAGAGGTTGCCCCATAACGGTGCTACATAAGGTTACCTTCATAGACTTAGTAGAGTTAGCTATGACTGACCTTGAAATCATTTTAGGTATGGATTGGTTGTTTGTATGTTATGCTTCGGTTAATTGTAGGACTCGGGCAGTGGAATTCCGATTTCTGTGTGAGGCAATTTTAGAGTGGAAGGGAAATTTAGTTGTACCAGTCGGTCGGTTTATTTCATATCTTAAGGCCAGGAAAATGATTTCTAAGGGCTGCATGTATCATCTAGTTAGGGTTAAGGATGTTGAGTCCGAGACCCTGACTATTTAGTCAGTTCCGGTAGTGTGTGAGTATCTGGAGGTTTTTCCCAATAATTTGCCAGGTGTTCCTCTTTAGAGGGAAATTAATTTCAGCATTGACCTCCTACAAGATACGCAGCTTATCTCTATTCCTCCCTACAGGATGGCTCCAGCCGAGCTAAAGGAGTAGAAGGATTAGTTGAAGGACTTGTTGGATAAGGGTTTTATTAGACCGAGAAAGTCTCCATGGGGTGCAACAGTGCTCTTTGTCCGAAAGAAGGATGGTTCCCTCGCATGTGTATTGATTATCGGCAATTGAACAAGGTCACCATCAAGAACCGGTACCCCTTACCAAGGATTGATGATTTTTTTGACCAGCTCTAGGGTGTTGATGTTTCTCAAAGATAGATCTCAGGTCCGGGTATCATCAGCTCTGGGTTCAGAAGTGTGATATCCCGAAGACAGCTTTCAGGACACGGTTTGGCCATTATGAGTTTTTAGTTATGTCTTTTGGATTAACAAATGCCCCTTCAGCTTTTATTAACCTGATGAACAGGGTGTTCAAGCAATATCTAGACATGTTTGTGATCGTGTTCATCGATGATATCCTTATATAATCTCAGAGCAAGGAGGAGCATGTCGCTCACTTAAGAATAGTAATTCAAACCCTCAAGGATCGTCAGTTGTATACAAAGTTCAGCAAGTGTGAATTTTGGTTGGAATCCGTAGCATTCTTAGGCCATGTGGTATCAAATGAGGACATAAAGTTAGATTTTGAGAAGATTGAAGCGGTAAAGAATTGGCCCAGACCGGTGAATCCTTCAGAAATTTAGAGTTTTTGGGCCTAGAAGGCTACTATCAGAGGTTTGTCGAAGGATGTTCCAATGGTCGGATGCTTGTGAGAAAGGCATCCAAGAGTTGAAGAATCGACTCACTTACAGCACCAGTGTTGACCCAACCCGAGGGTTCCGATGGTTTTGTAGTATATTGTGACGCTTCGAGGATCGAACTTGGGTGTGTGTTGATGTAGCATGGGAAAATTATGGCATACGCCTTAAGACAGTTGAATGTCTATGAGAAGAATTACCCGACCCATGATCTTGAGTTGGTCGTGGTGGTGTTTGCATTGAAGATATGGCGGCATTACTTGTATGGGGTCCACGTGGATGTATTTACGGACCAGAAGAGCTTGCAATATGTGATTATGCAGAAAGATCTCAATCTTCGACAAAGAAGGTGGTTGGAGCTACCTAAGGACTACGACATGAGTGTTCTTTACCACCCGGTAAGGCTAACATGGTAGCTGACGCACTTAGCAGGCTCTCTAGGGAGAGTATGTCCCACATGGATGAGGGAAAGAAGGATTTGTGAAATATGTCCATCAACTTGCAAGTTTGGGAGTTATATTTGTTGACTCGACCGATGGCAACATTGTGGTGCAAAACGTATCTGAATCGTCCTTGGTGATCGATGTGAAGGCTAGAGAAAATGAGGATTCAATGTTGGTAAAGCTGAAAGAAGTCGTCCAAAGTCAGAAGGTGGAGGTTTTCTCCCAAGGGGAAGATGGTGTGTTGTTCTACCAGAGTAATCTGTTTGTTCTGGACGTAGATGATTTGAGGAACCGGATATTACATGAGGCACATAGATCCAAGTACTCTATCCATCCGGGTGCCACCAAAATGTATCATGATTTACGGGAAATATATTTGTGGAATGGCATTTTCACACCCCATAACTAGGGGTAGGGCACGACTAGCTCCCCATACCAGACTGACTGGGAAGCCGGCTATATGAAATCTGTAACTGTAACACTTAGGCCGTCCAGGCCACCTGTCACAATCAAATGGAGCACAAACTGGGCCCATAATGTCTCAACAATACAAGGTAAACAACTGAAATGCAAACAAGGCTATGATTATGCTAAACTAAACAACAAAAAGCTGACAAGGCCGTAAACTGAATACCATTGTACACACTAAGTCCACAAAGCCTCTAAAGAGTAAACTGACTGATGGTCGGAACAGGGGTCCGACCTACCCATAATTGCATCTCAAAACTCTAACTAAAACAAAATGAGTCTTAGCTCTAGAAAGAAAGGAGCATACCAACACATCCTCTAATCTCGTGAACTGCTACTGCAACTGGCAATCCCAATCTATACCTGCACCTGTTGCACGAATGCAGGTCCCCAGGCGAAGGGATGTCAGTACGAATTAAATGTACTGGTATGTAAGGAACAAAACTGTAAACATGTAAGATAGTAATGATAACTGAGCCAGAAATAAGGAATAGTAACAACCTGGGATCACGGAAACTGAAACCTGACAATAAGTCAATATTGAAGTGCAAATGCAACACAGTAATGCACAAGAAAAACTATAGTTGTAATGTTGGCGGCCAACCGACCATAAAAACTATATTAAAATTCCCTCCAGCCGGTGTATCATACCGGGGTAAAATAAAATAT
>JACEIK010001401.1:241945-288008 GCA_018107945.1 Datura stramonium
TCCTTCAAGTAACTGAGTCGACATGTTCATGTATAATTTGACAGCTTTACGTGATATATATGCATATTTTCTAGCTTTACATGATATGGGTGCTCACTTGAATTTATGGGTTATGAAAGACGCCTATTCCGGCCACAGATTTAACATTTTTCATTTATATGTCATACGTGTTAAATTGACTCAATATAAGCCATATCGGCCCTATTTATGATTACGATTGAGAATTATTTTTATTTTACCTCGACTTGGTATATTGGCTGGAGATATTTTTATTTTACCCTGGTGCGGTACATCGGCTGGAGATATTTTAATTTTACCCCGGTGTGGTACATCAGTTGGAGATATTTTAATTTTACCCCGATGTGGTACATCGGCTGGAGATATTTTTATTTTACCCCGGTGTAGTACATCGGCTGGAGATATTTTTATTTTACCCTGGTGCGGTACATCGGCTGGAGATATTTTTATTTTACCCCGGTGTGATAAATCGGCTAAAGTTATTTTATTTTTCCCTGATATGATACACCGGATGGACGAATTTTATATGTGGATTTTTTGTTGGCTGGCTGTTGGCATTACAATTATAGCTTTTCATGTGCATTGCTTGGTTGCATTTGCACTTCAGTATTTGACTTATTGTCATGTTTTAGTTTTCAGGATTCCAGGTTGTAACTATTCCTTATATCTGGCTCAGTTGTCATTTCTATCTTACATGTTTACAATTTGTTGCCTTACATACCAGTATATTTCATTCGTACTGACGTCCCTTCGCCGGGGACCTCTGTTCGTGCCGCAGGAGCAGGTAGAGGTCGGGATTGCCAGTTGCAGTAGCAGTTCGTGAGATTAGTGGATGTGCTGGTATGCTCCTCTTTTTCTAGAGCTAAGACTGGTTTTGTTTCAGTTAGAGTTTTGGGATGCAGTTATGGGTAGGTCGGAGCCCTGTTCCGACCATCAGTCAGTTTAATCTTTAGAGTCTTTGTGGACTTAGTGCATACAATGGCATTCAGTTTGTGGCCTTGTATGCTTTTTGTTGTTTAATTTAGCATACGCATAACCTTTTTTGCATTTCAGTTGTTTACCTTGTATTGTTTAGACATTAAGGGTCCAGTTTGTGCTCCAGTTGATTGTGAAAGGTGGCTTGGACGGCCTAAGTGTTATAGTTACAGATGTCATATAGTCCGCTTCCCAGTCAGTCAGGTATGGGGAGCCAGTCGCGCCCTCCCCCCAGTTATGGGGCGTGACAGAGATGATAGTGACATCGTGTGTATTCAGGATGAATTTTTGTACATGCCTTAGATTCCCTGTAGGTGGGAGTTCATGGAGTACAAGTTATTAGCTAGGCCAGCGAGGCAGGAAGGTTCTTGAGTAGTATAAGCTTTAGAAGAGCCTCAAGATGATTATAGTGATAGTCTTGGATGAGTTAAGGGTGTATCGGTAAACCATTATGCTGTGTGACCATGGACTTCTAGATTAGAACTTAAGGTCAAGAGATTGTAACGATAAAGAGAAGTAGTATTCTTGGGGAAATAACTTTAGATTGCAAGAGGTCTAGCAAAGTTAGGCTTGAACGTGAGAAGAGTATAAGCTGAGGAGGTTGAACATTAAAGACCGGGAGGTATGCTTCAGGGTATCAGTATTCCTGTTTAGAAGAGGAAGGAGATGAATATGGGTTGCATCATAGGATTGCCTTAGACACGCTGACATCATCATTCTATAATGGTAATAGTGGACCGAATGACTAAGTCGGCATATTTGTTGCCATTCAAGACTACGGACTCAACCAAGGATTATGCTAGATTGTACATTTGGAGGTTAGTTTGGTTTCATGGGGTTCTTTTGTCTATCATCTCAGATAAGGGTACTCAGTTCACCACTTAGTTTTGGAGATCATTTTAGAAGGGTCTTGGTACTTAGGTGAAGCTTAGCACAACTTTTCACCCATAGATAATGGTCAAATCGAGCGGACCGTAGAGTCCTTGGAGGATATGTAGAGAGATTTTGTGATTGATTTCAAGGGTAGTTGGATAATCACTTACCTCCTACTAAGTTTTCTTACAATAACAGTTACCATTCCAGCATTTCAGATGGCCCCATTTGAGGCTCTTTGTGGGCGAAGGTGTCGATCACCTATTGGAAGGTTCGAGGTAAGTGAGGCTATGTTGATAGGGCTAGAATTAGTCCATGAGGATATGGAGAAGGTTCAACTTATTAAAGAAAGTCTAAAAGCAGCTCAGAGTGGTCAGAAATTATATATGGATATTAGGAGGAGAGAACTTGAGTTTGAGATTGATTATTGGGTATTTTGAAAGGTGTCTCCTATAAGGGTGGTTATGAGGTTTAGTAAGAAAGGATAGCTTAGACCCTTATATGTTAGTCCTTATAGCTTTTTGACGCGAGTTCAAGGTGGCTTATGAGTTAAGAGTTACCAGCAGAGTGAGTTTCAGTACATCTATTTTTCCATATGTCCTTGCTAAAGAAATGCATTGTTAATCCAACTCTAGTCATTCCGATAGAGAGCATTGGGTGAATGATAGCCTTACTTATGAGGATATTTCAGTTGAGATCCTTAATCGTCAGGTTCGAAAGTTGAGGAACAAGGAGGTAGCTTCAGTAAAGGTTTTGTTGAGAAATCAGCAAGTCGAGGGAGCTACATGGGAAGCCAAAATAGATTTGATGTCTAGATACCCGCATCTTTTCCTCCTAGCTTAGTTCCAGTATGAGGTACTAGTTTCTTCCTTAGTACTCTAATATGTTTCATGTCAAGCTCATGACTCTCAATTCCTTTCATGTTCTAGTATGCATGCATGTTTCATGAATTCAATTCATTCATGTATCTCAGTTTGGAGTCAATGACTCCCCCAGTATTCGTTTTATAGCTTTCAATTTTGGGATTGCAACTCTTTCCATATCTTTACAGCTTAGCCTTCATTCGAGGACGAATATTCCAAAGAGGGAGATAATGTAACACCCTAAAATTCCCTAGCCTAGACCCCAGATATGGAGTATGAAAAAATAGAAAAATAAAAAATTATCCTCAGTACGAGTCCCATTACGACTCGTGACATGATGGTATGAGTTTTACCACAACTCGTAGCATGAGGTCCAGAGCATGCATACAAAGTTAGGGAATTAAGGAGGTGATCAAGCTTGTTCNCTCGTGACATGATGGTATGAGTTTTACCACAACTCGTAGCATGAGGTCCAGAGAAATTAGAAGAAGTAGCCAAGAAACCATGATAGGATCCCACAACTCATACTAGGATGGTACAGGTCATACTTAAGGGTCTTAAGAAGGGGGTTAGAGAATTTTTTAGGGAGGATTAGTAGCTAGAAAGACTCAATAGGAGACGCAATATGATGGATCAAATCATTGTTTCAGTGACGAGTTGAGATATTGTAATGCCTCAGATATTCATGATAAGATTGAAACCATTCTAGGTATGTTGACAGCCTCGAGCCTTATGTATTTTATGTTAAACTAGGTTTTAATATCAATTATTAAGTGTGAGAAGTGAATTGGATACAGATTAAGGTCATAAGGACCCTTCAACACAAAGTTGAATTGAGAGCCTTCTTATAGATTGAGTTTTCGTATAAATACTTTTAAGAGTCAACTTAAAATGACCATAACTCCTAAATAAAAAAGTGTTTTTGGGTGATTTAACACATCAAATTGAATTGCTTTGTGTCTTCTTTCCATAGCATCCGACCTTGCTGCAATCGGTGTTCAGATTAAAAAGTTATGAGTAGTTTAGTGAAACAAGAAAAATGACTCTAGACAATAGATGAACCTCAGTACGAGTTGTCTTATCAACCAATGACCCATCCCTTTGGTCGTTCGTTCTGCCAGTTTTAGGTTTTATTTCAACAATTCAGGGGTATTTAGGTAAACTTTTATACTTTTAACTCCTAAATGACATCATTTTAGGCTTTCTAAGTGTAAGATTAAAGGGTTTAACTTAGCCTAAATCCTTATTCCCTTCAACCATCCATTTGAAGATTTTCTCTCAAGTCAAGCTAGGCTTCATCACCTCTCACATCTAAATTTCTCTTGGGTTTTTAAGGCGAGATATGGAATGATCTAACCAGGTATGTAGGGTCATGAATGGGGGAAATCCTTCCACCCTCATATCTAATTTCATATCAAATTCATGAATTCAAGTCTCCAAATATGATTTATGAAAAAGCTAGGGTTAGACCCAACTTTTATGAAATCTCTCATGGTCTTCTAGGAATTCCGTTCTCTCATATTTATATTCATTATATATGATTTTGACGCATGTTTTCTACTAGAATTCTCATGAATTCATGATCTATAAGTTATTATGATTTTACTCAAGTATGCATTATTTCACGAATTTCAAGTTTATGAATTATGGCCAAATCAAGGGCATTATTTTATGGTTGTTTCATGTATGTCAATCATGATTATGATTTCATGATTTGTACCAGCCCATGCAAGATCAAGTATGTTTCACGATGATGATTATGAGCCATGTGCATGTGTTTTGGAGTAATGTCTAGAAACGAATAGGATGGGTTTCAAGCGAACCCAGGCTCTCAAAACTACGTGCCACCATTGGTATATATTCATGTTCAAGCCCTGCGTGGATTAACGAGTGATATAATTCCTTAATCGTTTCTTGTATTGGCAAGCTTGGAACGGCTCAACCATCTTATGCGATATAGTTGGGCATCACGTTAGCTCTATCATGATGGTGTCGGTTATGAAGAGTCTCCCATTGGTCCTCATGTTTTATGTTATTCATGTTCAGGATTGATGATATTATGTTTTATAGAATAATTGACCTATTGATCAGTTTATAAGCTTTTACTTACGTTTTCAAACATGTTAAACCATATGTTTTTTACTTTCAAACCTTAGGTCATAATGTTTTAGCTTATGATGAATAGCTCATGTTTATGACAAACCCTCGATCATGATTTTAGCATGTTGTCCTTATTCTCATGTCAAATGCTTACTTTATACTCATGTTTTCAAACTATCATTTTACTAGCATGTTTTACTTACCTTACATACTTAGTATATTCATAGTCCTGACCGCATACTCTATGTTATATCACCTCATGATATAGGTTCGGGTGATCAGACTCAGCCACGATGTTAGCACCGCTCCCACTTCGATCCAGTTCTATTTAATCCTAGTTTGAGTCAGTCCTCATCTTCTGAAGACACTAACCATTTTTATGTTTTATGTCTATGTCTTTCAGTTTCAGATTTAGAAAGCTAGTTGGGGTAGTCGTCCCATTAGCTCATTGTATGATTAGAGGCTTTTCAAACAACTATGTTTTTACACCCCGAAATATTTTTTTGATGATTATTTGATGGTTATATGTCATATTAAGGAAATTATGGGTTGTATGTTGTCCGTAGGTAAGGAGGGAAACATGTGCAAAGGGAAAAGCGAAGAGTATATGAAGTTTATAAATAAGGGTCAACTTTAAATGGTCATATCTCCAAATATATAATGATCAAGAAGTCCCATAAATATCAAATGAAAGGTATTTGAGTATAGTATATAGTAAAAAAAAATCTCTCGTAAATCAGAGTTCGGAGTAAAACGTTATGCTCGATTGAAGACAGCACTATTGGCTAGGAAAGCGCCCAGGTGCGCGTGCGCGAGGGCATGTCGCATGGGCGCCGCACGCGGGCGCCTCCTAGACCTTGGTCAGCCCGGCTAAAAAGCTCATTTGTACTCTGTTCTAGTTGAATTTTTTTTTTCAGAATTAAGAGAACTCAAAGCCCTATCACATGGTGAAAATATATCCCAGGTAACAAACTTCACTCTTGTCTCTTTTGGACTTTGAAAAGAGAACCTTGGAAGAAAGTCTTGGCTTGTTGTTGTCTTGTGGTTGATTGTGGTATTTCTGCATTTTTAGATGATTCTAGGCAAAGGAAATAGTAGGAGTTTACTCCTACATTATCTAATAACATCTCCAAGAAAGTGTAAGTAATTCCCTTTTTGATTTCTTTAAGTTTATGAGGTTATAACTTTGAGAATGTTGGAGTATTGTGTTGTTGTTTCTTTGTGTGTTTTTGTGGCATGTTGCTGCCCATTTTTTGCAGAACTTTTGTGAAGTGAAGTTGCTGCTTGTTGTGTTTGTAAATTGGACTTGGAAGGAGCCTTAGGGAGTAAGCTTGAAAGGAAGATTTTCGGCAAAATTAGAGTCGACGTGCCAAGGTATGTAAAGGCATCCCTTTCCTTGTTTTTCATGCACGAAACTAAGTTATTGAAAGGATCAATATTCCTATGTTTTTAAAATCATATTGAGGCATGTATGATCCTTTCCAAAGGATTGGAAATACTTTTCATAAAGCTTGAATCGTTAAGAATGGTTGAAGCGAACAAATGTTAAGCGAAAGGCGTAATTTTTATACGATTGAGGTCGTAGTTCTAAATCGAGTCTGAAGTCCCCTTAACATGGGCACCATGAGCTGGTCCTTTTCAATATACTGTAGATGTGATGTTGAATATATGTTAAGATCTTGTCACTTAGAGAAATATGTAGGAAATGCTAAGACAACGACATGTAATTGAACATAAGCTAAGAAGATGACGCTAAGCCAATTGAGGGTAAACGAGCTTATTGAAATGTCGTTTAAATAATATTGTTAATCCCTCCAATATATTTATGTTTTAAAGTGCTTAAGGTAAAAAGTATATCTTATGTTTTTCCTCTTTAAAGCTAAGCAAGTGGCAGGTAGCGAATAAGCTAAATCGATACATCTTAACGGGGAAAACATGGCTAAGTTGTCAATTAGGCAAAGAGGTAAGTGCATATAAGAATTGATGGAATAGTGAACACGAGAGTAAAGACTTGAGTGTAGAGTGAATAAATTTTGGCAAAGAAGTTAAGATGAATAAGGAAAGTAGAGCTAAATATTGTTAAATTAGACGATACGGGTTGCGATTGTGAACTAGGTAGGCAACAACTAGGAAGATTAACCCTGTTCTAAAGACGTTTAGCAAAAGAGTTATACATTAAGTTGTTTATGTTCAATATGTGTTACGTTGATGAATATCCAGCATTAACCTTCTATGAAATAATTAGGGATTGAATAATACGCAAAAAGTAACTTAAGTTGAGAAGCTCTCTGCTATACCCTAAACGATTATCTTAAGTTATCTATTCTAAGTGTTGAAATTTTCTGTTTCAAGGGAACAATACGATCTTATAAGTCACTTATGATTATGTAAGATTTCTTAACCTCATGAGATAATTGCAAAGTTATGTAAGTAAATCGACATCACACAGAATTACTACTATATTTTATTTGCCTATAAGGCGCATCACTTAGAAAGTTACTCACGAGTTCCCCAAGTTGTAGAGCTCAAAGTCTCCAGATCCTTAATTTATGTCTTTACGTCCCTAATTTATGTTGAAACAGCACTGGCTGATCTAAGAAGTTTTTGAGAGATCATATTTTGAAAATTATGCTAATGTCTCGGTCAAGTATCTAATGTTGTATACAAGATCTAAGAACTCAAGTCTTTATATGTCTTTCCAGTAAGAAGTCTTAATGTATATGATCTTCGTATTTATAACATATAGTTGAATTCTTTCGATTATATTCAAGCCATGCATCTTTATGTTTAGCTCTTGTTGAGTTATCGAGTTGAATTTCCTAAATTCGAGAGGAGAGATTCTCCCATGTACCAATGTTCCTAATGTCTAGAAGTAAGTATAAGTGCATGCTATGATAATGATCGTTACGCTGCGGAGACATTGAATACCGGGGAAATCTCACGGAGGTCACCCGTTAACTAAATACGAGTTATACATTATATAGAAGTCTTATACGTTGTATGTTTTTGTAGTTAGTTTTCAACTCTATGTATATTACAAATAACTCCAAGTTCTTAGTTATAATTTCCATGTTTTCCTGCAAACAAGTCAAATCAATTAAAAACTTTATGTGCTTATCTACACTATAAATTTGGCAATGAAATTCCAATGTATAGTTGTCGTCTGAGTAAAAAGGAACCACCTGGTAGGCGGTATATATTTGCAGTTCCTAGATGTTGGAATTGTGTAGAAAGAGCTCTATGTCATTTCTATCCAAGCAATATGTTAAATTGGTAAAGTTATTTGTAGGACATTGTTTTTAAGCTATACAAGTTCTTATGTTGTCTAAACCTCTTGAGGTCCTTCAAGTAGCGGAGTCAACATGTTCATGTATAATTTGATAGCTTTGCGTGATATATATGCATATTTTTCTAGCTTTATGATATGGTGCTTACTTGCATTTATGGACAAAAGAGGCCTATTCGGCACATATTTAACATTTTCATTTATATGTCATGCGTGTTAAATTGACTCAATATAAGTCGTATCGACCCTATTTATGATTATGATTGAGAAATTATTTTTTATTTTACCCAAGTGTGGTACTTCGGTTAGAGATGTTTTTATTTTACCTGGTGTGGTATCAGCTGGAGATATTTTTATTGTACCCGGTGTGGTTAATCATTTGAAGAATATTTTATTTTACCCGGTGTGATACATTTCTTGGAGATATTTTTGTTTACCTTGGTGTGGTATCGGCTGGAGATATTTTTATTTACCCGATTTGGTACATCGGTTGGAGATATTTTATTTAACCTCGGTGTGGTACATCGACTTGAGATATTTTATTTTATCCTAATGTGGTACATCGGCTTGAATATTTTATTCTACCGGTGTGGTATATCGGTTGGAGATACTTTTATTTTAACCTTTGTGTAGTACATCGGTGGAGATATTTTTATTTTATCCGGTGTGATACATCGGTTGAACATATTTTTATTTTTCCCTGGTATGGTACACCGGCGGACGAATATTAAATATGGATTTATGGTAGGTTGGTTGTTGGCATTAGGTTATAGTATTTCTTTTGTATTACTTGGTTGCATTTGCACTTGGTATTTATGTATTTCAGATTTCAATTCGAGGATTCATTTGTTACTATTCCTTATTTCGGCAGATTTATCATTTCTATCTTACATGTTTATAATTTTCATACTTACACATACGGTACATTTCATTAGAATGCGGCGTTCCTTCGCCTAGGGACACTGCATTCATGTGCCGCGGAGTGCGGGTAGAGTCAGGTGCAGGATTACGGTAACGGTTCGTGAGATTAGTGGATGTTTTGGTATGCTCCTTTCTTTACGGAGTTAAGAATGGTTTTGCTTCAGTTAAGTTTTGAATGCACGGTTATGGGTAGGTCGGAATTTTTGTTCACGTGCATGATCGATTTACTCTTTAGAGGCTTTGTGAAGCTTAGTGTGTGTACAATAGATTCGGTTTTGTGGCCTTGGCGGCTTTTTGTTGTTTAGTTTAGCATACTCATAGCCTTGTTTACATTTCAGTTGTTTTCCCTATATTTATAGAGACATTATGGGTCAATTTTGTGTGCTGGAATTGATTGTGACGGTGGCGTGGGCGAGCCTAAGTGTTTAAGTTACGAGATGTCCTTATGCCGGCTTCCCAATCCGTCGGAGGTATAGGGAACTTGACCGCGCCACACCCCCAGTGGGGCGTGAAATATGTATTAGATAATTCAACCTTGATGTCAACAGCGATGTTCTTTGATATTCGGTCTTCCGCTCATGTTATGTCTATATTTGCTTATCGCTTAGTTTATTCTCTTTAATATGCTATGCATGTTTCATGCGTTAGCTTGAGTCGTCGTGGTTCATGTCCCGTGTCACGGTCTAGGGTCTATGCTCGGGTCGTGACAAGGGTCTATAATGCCTCATACTTTTTGCAGAAGCTAGTGAAATACTGAGATGGATGACAAAAAACCAACAAGGCATGGAATATTGGAGAATGTGATGCCGCTACAATAAACTATTGTAGATGCATGATAGTAAACTGATGGAATAAAGAATTAATCACCAGCATCTAACAACGTGAATACACAAAAAGGTGCATGTGGTGGAATGCTTAAGAAAAGGGGCCCAAGTATGAAGATCACTATCCTGATATGGAAGAGGAGGCTAATTTTGTCAATAATCAGGGTAATTTATAGGCCAACACCCAAGGTCTAATTAAGACTCTTGGCGTCAATGTCATGGAAATAAAGATCGAACTACTACGAACAACAACTATGGCTTGTGCGGGTTTAGAGAGATAGGGACCAAGGTGCATGAAAAATTGGGGATACCCCCAAAAATGATAGGAATGGAGTCTATGTATCTCCAAAGAACTAGAATCAGTTGCAAATGACTCTAGCACAGCAAGTAGAGGACACGATGAGAATCGAATGATGAAAAATAATTGATTTCACTAAAGTAGGAGTCAAAGAGATGAGGGGTGAGCTATCAAGCTTGAGTCAGCTTGTATATTCATATTCAACATCCATTAAGCAGCTAGAGCAACATATGGGGCAAATCTGCCACAATGTAAATCCAGATAAAGGGCACCTTGCCTAGGGCTACCATCTAACCTGGAATGAGGGTTAATATAAGGTGTGTTTAGACATTTATTAACCATATTTTTCCCATACATAGATATGTTTGAGGCATCCGTTTGCTGTTTTTAATATGTTTTATGTGATATTTGTGAAAAGAGCTAATGCACATGATTATATGTTTTAAGGTATTAAAGAGATGCATTTGGGCTTAATTATTGCTAAACGAGCAGAATGGCAAAACGGGGTTGAAAAAACAAGTATGATAGAAGTTACAGCTTGCACAGGCGTAGATGTACTATGGCACAACGCGTGACGCACAAGCATAAATGTGATAATGAGCACCAAGAGGAACAATACGCCAAGGGGTCTAGTGCTATGGCCTGCGCGGCGCACACGAGCGTGTCCGAGCATGGCCAAATTTCAATACCAATTCAACTTCTGATAGGCTTGCAAAAACCAATTCCAATCTAAGAAGAATGATGAAGACTTAATCTACTACTATATAAGCCCTTTCGACATGTTTTAGGTGTCCAAGTGGCATTAGTATCATTAGTGTTAAGTTTGCACAATTCATACTTTACAAATTCGTGTAATTACTTAGTCGAATATTTGTTGGAGGAATTCATCAACTTACCTTGTGATTGCCAATATAGTTTTGGAGATTTTGTTAGCCAATTTCATACAATAGTAAGTATTTCATTATGATTTCTTTACACCTTATGTTATTTTTTCATAAATAGGAGCAACTAAATCTCTTAAACTAAAATTGTGATGATTAACAAAATTAGGCAAAAATAAAATAGTGATACTTAAATGGTGAATTGAGTGGATTATTATTCTCTTCATTTTAATATTTAATTGCACGTATGTTCAACTTGCTCGACCAAAGAGGTTGAAGTTAGGAAAATAGAACAATAGTGGTAGTTTGAGGCTACCAACCCTTATCTAATTAACTTGAGCTCTAACTAAGGATGGTGATCAAGACTTATGGAGAGGGAAATATACACACCTAATGTCCGAGAGGATTTAGGTGAAATTCATCTATGTAGGTTGAGAGACGTTAGATGAACTTAATTATCAGTCTTAGATAAAATTCACCATGATAAATCACTAATAAAATAAACCCACTACATTATGAAATCATGTGGAAAACAAACCCCATTTTGTCTCAATATTTTGATAAAAAACTCAATCATAGTTTGCATTGTTTTTTTATTTTTATTTGCATCCCCCTTCTGAAATACTGACTACAAGTTAGTTTAATTATCGTTAACATATTATTTCTTCCTTATTTTCTGTGGGATCAACACCAAGTTAGTTGGGTTACTATATTTCACCGTGTGCATTATGCTTCAACTACATGGTATGGCCCGGCGTGATCAAGTTTTGGCGTCCTTGCCGGGGGAATAAGGTGTTGAAATAGTTGGCCGGGTATTTAAGCGACTTGTAGTATATATTTCGTGATTTATGTTTTTGTTTTTCTTTTATTTTGTCACGAGGCTATCACGGAGAACCCTATGGAGCAGTTAATCTCCCACGAGAGATGGGCGAGGTGCAAAGAGTCGGGGCTGCGCGCTTAGAAGAGGATGTCGGATAGCTAAAGTATCTAAGGAGTGTTAGCAGGCTGCAAATTTTCATTGCACTACGGAAAAAAGGAAACCGTTAAAACCCCCACATCTTCATTGATGTAATGCATTAAGGAATGTTCTCTTTGAGGGCGAGTTTGAGCAAGAGGAAGTTGGTTACACGAGAGCCATTGTCCCACCCCACTTTGCCAACAAATGCCAGTTCAATATGACTAGTACAATGATGTAGTTGTTAAGCATGAAAGGGTTGTTCAATTAGTTTTCTAGTAAGAATCTAACCCAACATTTGATAAATTTCACCGATATCCGCAATGCCTACAAACTACCGAGTGTTTTAAAGGTATTAGACTCAATATTTCATTCTCATTAGAAGGGCTATATGGAATGAGCTTCCCGGATAGGTCTAATACTACTTGAGCGAGAGATTATTGCAGCTTTTTCTTCAGAGAGATTCTTCCCACCCTCACATATGATTCAGTTGAGGATGAAATTAATAACTTCATACAGTTACACTAGTAAGCTCTAGAAAGAGCATGGTTGAGTTTCAAAGAAATTGAAGTAGTGTCCCAATGACAAGATTCCTAAAGGAGGTCCTTTTGAAAGTATTCTATAGATAACTACGTGGCTCAGAACAAAGGCGTAGCGAGATGGGATATCGAGGGGTCCATGATGGTCCAAACTTTTACAAAAACTAGAGGGAAATAATGGATAACATGATGAAGACCAATATGGCATAATACGCAAAGAATCCGAGACGCTGACAATAAACTATGCTAGAGGGATGACAACGCGGTAGCGGAAAAGGAAGAAGGAGCAGTTAAGTGCAGCTATGTCAAAACACGGTTGGAATTAATGACCACAAGCACGACCCAGCTTGAATACCTGAGAGGTCAGCGGTGAATGTGCTAGACAAGGACCCAAGTACGAAGATCACTACCCTGAAAATGAATGAGGAGGAAACATTTGTGAAAAATCTAGGGGATTTAGAGCCAGCACCCGAGGGTCGAGCAAAGACTCTTGGCGTCAAGGCCAAGGAAATAAAGGTCGAGAACTACTATAGGAACAATACTACAATAGAATTGTGGCTAGAGATAGGGCCCGAGGTCAATGGGTAACGAGAGATTCCATGTAGAATGATAGGAATGGAGTTTATGTTCCTCCAAAGGGAAAGAGAGCATGTGCTTATGAATGATTACGGAACCGCAAGGTTAGAAGATATGATGAGTCACATGACAAAAAGGTTGATTCCCTTTGAGGTAGGAGTCAAAGAGATGAAAGGTGAACTTTCATGTTTGAGTCAATTGGTGAACTCACATTTAAGCTCCATCAAGTAATTTAGAAGCGGCGGGTGGGGCAAATTTCGACCGCGCTAAATTAGAGAGCAAAAGGGTACTTTTCCTAGTGATATCATTCCCAACATAGAATGAGGTCATTGTATGTGACCATAGGCTCAGCAATTATAATGGTGAAGCCTAGGCAATCAAGATACCTACATCGTGCCACCATGTTAAATCAAGCGTAGCGAGAGGAAACCCAGATAATTTGATTTTTTTATTTTTTTTAGAGTTGATGTGTTTGTTCCAGTATGTAGGAATAAGTGATAAACCACAATTTTTGAGCAAAACTATTTAAAAAGGGTGCGGAACAACACGGGGTATGCATCGTATGGAGCGGCATGCCGCAGCCAATGAAAAAGATTGACACGACATACAGGCCTGGCACCACATGGGCGCTGAGATGCAGGGCTAGTCGGGAAAAATAAATCTCATGGGTCAACACGTCAAAGCTGACCCAAGTGAGTGTTTTAAAGTGAAAAACCTAATTTTTATTCCATTACTCACTCTCATCATGTCGCACCCCCATAGCCTCTCAAAAGTGTCTCCAAAAACTTGATTTTTCTCACAAATTCTTCTAAACTTCTTCACTCAAATAATAGCGACATCATTTTCTTGAAATTTCACCAACAATGGCTCCAAATTCAACAAAGGGAAAGGTTTGGCTTCTTCTAAGCCATGGTTCTAAAGGCCAAGGATGGGTCAAGAAGATCCCAATAAGGATACAAGCATGCAGCCACAACCACCAAGGCGTTAGCATGGGCTCCATTATAGGTCTGAGCAAGAACGTAAGAAGTTTTTAAAGAGCGCAAAGAATCTAACTATTCACATGAATTTTTTTATTGATAAAGTTAGCTTGGCATTGAATTACCTCACATTGCGGAAAGATTGCATACACTTGGGTTAGACTTTGTGTTGAATGATCAGGTGAATGTAATTTGAACATGGTAAGGGAATTTCTAGAAAATTGGGATCCTAAGGAAAAATCAAACCAAGTTAAAAATACAAGGCAAATTGATATTTTTTTAGCCTACGGTTTTAAATAGATTACATGGTTTTCCTAGAATTGACCCTACAGCCATTCAAAGGCTTGGATTTTGAGACCCCCTTATAGAGTAATTCGACACACTCTCAGTGGTTTGAACTCGATCACAAGGTGGGCCCTCCATCCTTGATATAGGTATCATGTGTCTTTCCTCTATTGCACATATGAGTAGGGAAGCTAGAATTTGGTGCAAAATTGTATGTACTTGTTTGGTGCACACAGGAAGAACTTAACTCATGTTACGAGGAGAGGGTACAATGCTGTGTATTCTTTGATGAATAGGATGCCAGTTAATGTTAGGTATAATTATTAACGATGTGTTCGAAGTGCAAGAGGTGATGAAGGGCAAAGATTCAGTTTTGGGGTTCTCTTGACCCGATTTTGAAGGCCATCAAATAGATGTGGAGGTGGTTGATTATAGACAACATTATGACCCAAAGGTGATTAATGTGATGAAGACTAAGGATCACAGTGGCATATATGGTCCTTTTCTATTTATCGTGAGAATCATATGCGAATTAATAATGTTAGAGTCACCCATAAGGCATGCAAATGCTTTGTGTTGAAAATAAATGGGTAATAGGAAGAAACAACTCAACATGGACTACTAATGTCTCCTAAGAGCACCCAATCACACATGGTCGTCAAATAATATAGGAAAGTGAAGTCCTGATTATTGATCCCTCAAAAACTTGTTAGATTAATCATTTATGGTTAACACTTTATTTCACTATTAGAGGAAAAACGTACACATAAAATTGGGAATGGTGGAATTAAACTATTAAAACTTGAAATCATAAAATTAACTTCACTAAATTAAAATTGTTTAAATAATGTTTGTACTTCAAATAATGATGAAAATCTAGGAAAATGGCACTTTCTCTTTAGGTTGAGTTTTCAAGACATGGATATGCTAGATTAATTCTTCTAAAGTGTTGCCCCTAGTTGCATGTTACTATCCCATTTTTGCCCTCCTCCCGAGCATCCAAGATCTATCTCATGAACCCTAATGCCTACCTCCCTATGATCATGACAAAACATGATAAAGTTGAGATACTTTTGTATATAAATAAACAAGGTTGAAGGAGTACATTCCTATCCTCATTACCAACTTCTATCTTGAGCTTAAGTGAACAATAATCCTTGAACCTATTTTATATTTACTTTTAACCCTTTTAGTTCCCTCTCCCGAGTTCAACCAAAAGCCAACACCTTTATTAAAGGTGATTAATCCTAACGAATGGCGATTAACATAGTAATTATAAACAATCTTTAATGAAGAATCATTACTAGCATGTAATCAATTTATCAAAAAATTCAACAATGCGCTATGACCAAAACCCTAGAATGGGAGTTTTATCCATTCTTTTTCAAGTGGAAAAACAAAAACATCATCATTCGAAGCATAAAATGATAGAGAAAAGAACTCCCAAAACCTATATAGTGCTCATAGTAGAACATGTATGAATGCATGGGCTAGTTAAATCATGAAAATCATAAACATACTTATACATACATGAACTAGCCCATGACATAAGGCACAGTGAGGTGGCCAAAACATAATTCATAAGTTCATAAGGCTCATACATGTTGTAAATCATACATAGAGCTAGAAACTCAAAAAAAATCATGATGGGTAATATAATAATTTCATGAATTTAATCATACTTCATACTGGGCTTGGAAATCTCATCAATGTAGGTAGATTATAAATCAATTCAACATGGGGCATGCATAGTGGCGTAATTACATAGAAATTTTGACACCTAGGAAAATTTTTAGTGATTATTTGATGTTTGTCTGCTATATTAGGAAGTACAGTTTTTATATTGATTGTAGATGACAAGGTAAATGTGTACGAATGGAATAAAGAAAAGTATGTAAAGTTTAGAAATTAGGGTCAACTTCGAATGACCTCTCCCAATATATAATGAAATAGAAACGCAACCTACCAAATTAAAGATCTTAGAGTCTAGTTTTCATAACATTAAACGGTTAGAGTCAATCAAGATTAAAATAAGAGTAATAGGAATTTTCTGATGGCACTATAAGGCAGTGAAATGGCCACCGCCCAAACACCTTTATATTTTAAATTTTTGGTTATGAAATCATTTTCAAATTTTCCAAGTTTGAGGTGCTTTATTACCCTCTAAAATCCCTCTCTCTTTTCAGCAGCAAATGCTTAAGAAACTAAGAGTAAATCCCTCAATAAAAAACCATCAAAAACTCAAACAAAAGTAGATGGAAGTGAAGAGCAACATTACGTTGAAGTTGTTGCTGCCTTGTAGCTTCGTTTTAGCAGTGTTATTCTTGTTTGGAACTATTTTGAGATAATGTTATACTCCATCTCTCAGTAGAAATTTTTCATAAGAAATAGTAAGTCACTTCCCTCTTTTGAAATATCTAATAAGTGTATGGTACGAAGGACAACTAGAAGAAAGTTATGGTTTGTATGTTGACTTGTTATAGTTGTTGTCTTGTTATTTTCTTGCGTTTTGTGCAGCAAGATGCTGCGTATTGGGAAGTGATTTGGAGGAAAATACTTTCCTATTATATCAACAATTTCTCATTCCAAGGTTAAGTGTTTCTAATTGCTTAACTTTCCTAAAAATCCTAGCTAAAGCTAGAAGTTGGAGGTTATGTGGGGCTGCCGTTGTTGGTATGTTGTTGTTGAAGTTCTGCTCGTTTTTGAAGGTTGGAGTAGGTATGTTTTCTGATAATATACTCTATATTTGTGAAAGTTTTTCATGAGAAAAGTGAGGTAATTTCCTACCTCTATTTTCCCCCAAAGGTTGTAAAAACAAGTTGAAATAAGAAATGCAAGTGTTGCCTTATTTGTTTGTGTTGTGGCACTATTGATGTAACATTTTGAGTGGATAAATTGGCTTGAAACAGCCTTAACTTGGTGATAAACTCCAGTAATTTAGGGCTAAAGTTCTGGTTGTTGAAATAAAGAAACGACATAAGAAAGTTGAGAAAAAAAGGTATATATGACTCTTTATCTCTTGATTTTCAAGCCGAACTCATGAGTATTAATCCGGCATTCCCCTGTACTTGAGCTAGTAGCATATTATGGTTCTTCCCAGTTGTTAGAATTACTTGGTATTAAGTTGTGTATTTTCCAAAAAATTGGAACACATGAATGTAAAAGCGGAGAGAGACAGTGCGTTCGATTATGGTCATAGTTGTAAATTGATTACAAAGTCCTCGGCGTGAGAACTGTGAGATGGTCCTTTACACATTACATTATGTGTTTGTGTTTCAACATTGTTTCACATTATGGTTGCTAAGGAAATTGGTAAACATGGCAAACGGCGGCGCGCGTTAATGACTAATAGTTGAAATCGGTTTTAACTCAATAAGGGTTAACGAGGTAACAAATGATATTTCGCTAAAACAGTTACCTACCCTCTTATATTCATGTGTTAAGGTGCCTAGGTCCATGAGAAGCTTCCTTGATCCCTCTCCCATAAGCTAAGAGACTAGTTAATACGTTTCTTAATTAACCTATACGTTAAACTTGGAAGATAGAACCCGAATGGGTAAACTATTGATATTTCTATGGGACCATATTTATTGGCAGGTTATGCACAATATCTTGATGTTAACATGTTAGACGAAAATAATAATATATATATATATATGTTTATGCTTATATTCAAATTACGCGATAATGCGGCAAGGATTGCCTTTAGAAAGTCACTATATGTTTATTAGATCTCTTGAGTTATCTAGACCTCATGAGAGTTGCAGGATTTAAGTAGACACGTCGCATGTTCTTTTAAAGTTGTAGATATGTAAGGAAATTAACCTAAGTGTAAAAGTTGAGGCGCTAGTAGCAAAGGAGAGATAAGAGTAAATGTTAGACCTTTTAAGGTAATATGTGAGGTATATTCCTTATGTCGTAGTTGATTTCAAGAACCTTTGAGCGAAGTTAAAATATGAGAAAGATGAGTTTAATAGACAAGGTCGACAATTAGGTAAGAAGGTAAGTGCGTACAAGAATTCTTTGGAATAGTGAACACGCGAGTTAATAATTAGGTAGGGAATGACGAATCCTTTTTGGAAAAGAATTTAAGATTAATAAGAAAAGTAGAGCTAAGGTTGTTAAATTTGATGATAAGTGTTACAATTGTTAATGAATTAGAAAATAGCTAGCAAGATTTACCCTATTTTAAAGACGTTTGGCAAAGAGTTATAAATAAAGTTGTTTATGTTCGGTTGTTTAAGCTAATGAATGACGGTAAAGTGTTAACTCCTTGAAATAATTAAGAATCGAATATTTTGAGATAGTGACTCAGTTAAAGAAGTTCTTTATTGTACTTTTAAACAATTATCTTATGATTATTTGTTCTAAGAGTTGGATTAACTTTTCATGTTTTGGATTTTATTTTTCTTTGAAGTTTCTAAATTTTTTATATCTTTGCTAAGCTTTTCTATGCTCCTCATACATTGCAAGGTTTCACACTGAGCCTTTCCCTATATTATTGTCTAAAGCACGCCAATAAGTCTTTATTTATCTTAAGGCATCCCTAGATAGTTGCCTAGCGTTTTTATATTAAAGAGCTCTTGGTTTGAGATACACAAGTTATGTCTTCTGTTCATAAGTTACCTCGAGATGTGATATTATGTGCAATGAATGAAGTATGCTTACATTCTTGATATAATGTAAAGTCACTTGAGTATCGCTTGTGGAATGCTAAATAACATTAATAGAAATATTGGGTTAAGTTATTCCTCTGCTCCTAGTGTTAGAATTGCTAGGAATGTTTAAAATTAATGTGTGTCTACACATGTTTTCATGATTCGATTCTAGGAACTTCCTAGCATTCATTCACAACATATGTATGCATTTAAATGCTAAATGAATACCTATATGTGTATGTCATAATTGTAGTATTAGCGGGTGGTGGTGAGATCTACACATGTTATAGTTGCGATCGGCATATTTTATGGATTCGAATGGTTTGTGTGAGCTCCAGTAGCTCCATTTATGATTGTTATTAAGATTTGTTTTTATTTTACCTGGTGTGGTACATCGGTGGAGATCTTTCATTTTTACCCCGGTGTGGTACATCGGTCGGAGATATTTTTATTTTACCGGGTGTGGTACATCGGCGAAGATATTTTTATTTTACCCGGTTTGGTACATCGACCAAAGATATTTTACTTTACCCTAGTGTTGTACCATTTGGAGATCCTTTTATTTTACCCTGGTGTGGTACATCGGCTGGTGATATTTTTATTTTACCCCGGTGTGGTACCGAGTTGGACGAATGTAATATATGGAATTACGATTGGTGGTCAGCGCCATTACACTTATAATTTCTTTCTTGTGCATTTATTAATTTCATTTCATCTCATTATAGAGTTATTATTAGGTTTCAGTTTCGAGGATTCGAGGTTGTTACCATTCCTTATTCCATGTTCAATTATCTTGAGTCGGTTATGTTATATAAAGTTGTTATCAATTAAAGGTTGCGATTCCAAGAGTTATATTTATCTTTTATATGTTTATGTGCTAAAGTCGGTTATTAAAGTATTGTTATCTCATGGTTACAGTTTCGGCCTTACATACTAGTACATTTCATTAAATCTGGGCGTCCCACACTTTTGGGACTGCGTTCGTGCCACGAGTGCGAGTAGAAATCGGGATCTTGATTGAAGTAAGGTTCGTGAGATCAAAAGATTGTTGGTATGCTCCTTTCTTCCTAGAGCTAGGGCTTAGTTATTTATGCTTGAGTTTTGAGATGCAGGTATGGGTATGTCGGAATTTTGTTTTGACCCTATTGATGCAATTTCACTCTTTAGAGGCTTTGTGGACTTAGTGTGCACAATGTTATTAGGTTGTGGCCTCCTCGGCTTATTGTTGCTTGGTTTTAGCACACTAATTGCCTTGGTTGCATTTGAATTTTGTTTACCCGTGTTTGTTGAGACCCTTGGGTCCAGTTTATTCTTTAGTGAGACATGTGGGTGGCTAGATGCTAGATGTTTGATTACGAGATGTCATATAGCCAGGTTTCTGAATTAATCATGAATCGAGTGCGATTTACACCCTACCCCAGTTTTGGGACGTCAAATACTTGGGTGGAAAGTCGTATCCTAGGGTCCACAAGCCGTAATCTGTAAAATTCTTGATTATGGGTATGTTGTGCACCAAACAATGGAGGCTACGGGGCATTTAAGTTATTTTGCTGTTCATTACTAGATCATTGCTGTAGGCAGATGTAAGGGGATTTTCAAAGTCTAAATCGTACTTATGTTTTAGAATTCACACGGTAGGAAGATGGCTGCAGATTATAAAACACTGGTATTTAAAGGTCCCAATCTCCATCTGTTGATCCAAGAAATAGATTAGCATATGAGGAAGTGGATTTTTGTTTACTCCCATTTCTGATTCTTCTAGTTCCAGTTAGAACTACCATGGGAAGGGATTCGACCGCTCATATTATCCCAATTTTGTAGAAGAATGGGAGGAGGTAGAATGGGTTGATCGTCCTTTTGTTGGTATATCAAAGGATGAGATTTTGCCAAGCTAGTACAGTGTTAACCCGAATAGTAACGTTTTAAGAATCGAGTGGTGAAATTAATGGGGTTTGAAATACCGAGAGCTTTAGTGCTTGTGGATTTTGAGCCTAAATCCCCTAGCCTTTATGGATTAATGCTTACCATGGGAACTTCAATGAGTTCGAATTAGTATATTTTTGTACCTAAAGCACGACAACATAAGTATTCATGAATATAATCTCAGGTTTAACTCTTTGGCCAAATATGTTGAGATAGGGTGTGGAGATGTGAAATAAGAGCATATTAATTGCTCTTGAGTTTGGGATCACATGTTGTTTGAGTGATCGAAAATGTCTGCAGAGCCGAGATATATTATTACTGCCACAAGCATTTCTGAAGATAGAATTAGTTACCCATCCAAGTACCAGGAAAAGTAGAATAAAGTGGGGAGACCAGGTAAATAGGGTTATTTAGGCCCTATGTAGTGTTCAGGCCCCGGGTATTCAAGAGATTGGTTTCTCTAGAGATTTGTTTTTCATTACCTAGTTCGGAGCTTCCAGTTACGTATCAGGACCATCATCATGGATTTGGTAAAGAAAAGATAAAAGTGCAAATTCAGATTTAACATTAGTCTTGTATCCTTTAAGTGAGTGATACAAAATTCGATGTATGGAGGTGACAATCATCTTTGTGTAGTTTTGTAGTTGTGTAATTTGTATTTATGGTTAGAAAAGTTCATCTATTAAGTGAATTGTTAAGAGTAGTCTGTCTTAGAATTAAGATAAATGATTAGTTGAATAAGGTATGCATTCCCAGTATGATGTAATGACTAGAAAGAATATGTTTACGAATATATGGAATATAACCATGTTTATGATGGAAGACAAGGATGATTTAAAAGGTGTTATGACATTCGAAGATGAATGTTTCCAAGGAGAAGAGGATGTGTCACCCACATTTTTAGTGAAATTATTTTGATATTTGTATGCTAGGTTAAGGGAAGTACGGGTTATATATTGATTGTAGATAATAAGGCAAATGTGTCTGAATGGAAAAACAAAAGTATGTACAAGTTATTAATTAGGGTCAACTTTAAATAATCATATCTCCAGTATATAATGATTCAGAAGTCCCCCGAAGGCCTATCTAATTAGAATTTCTTCGAGTCTAGTTTTTCATAACATCAAACGGCTGTCAATCAGAGTTTGAAATAAAAAGTTATAGATGTTTTATGGTAGCACTATTAGGAAGTGACATGGTCTGCCAAACACCTTTATATTTTAAGTTTGTTATATATAATTATTAATTACTAAATATTTAAAATTTTCAAGGTTTCAGGTAACTGTTACACTCAAGTACTCTCTGTTTTCAGTAGCCAGCCATTAAATAAGGAAAATCCTCAGAAAACCTATATATCCAAAATTCAAGCAAAGAAGTTGATGGAAGTGAAGGCAACATTGCGGTGAAGTTGTTACTTTGCTGCCTTATAGCTTCGTTTTGGAAGTGCTGTTTTCCGTGTTTGGGACAATTTTTAGCTAATGTTATACTACATCTTAGTATGAATTGTTCATAAGAAATATTAAGTCACTTCCCTCTTTTGAAATCTCTAATAAGTGTATAAATTTTTTGAAGAAAACTAGTAGAAAGTTATGGTTTGTATGTTGACTTGTTGTAGTTGTTGTGCCGTTATTTTGCTGCATTTTGGGAAGCAAGATTAATTCTTATTTGGAAGTGATTTGGAGGAAAATACTCCTATTACATCCAACAATATTCTCATGCCAAGGGTAAGTTTTTCTAATCGCTTAACTTGCCTAAAAATCTAGCTAAAGTTAGAAGTTGGAGGATATGTTGGGCTGCCGTTGTTGGTATTGTTACACCCTATAAAATTCCCGACACATAGATGGCCTATTCGCATGTTGGTTAAAATTGCCCAGAAAGCCATACATGCTAGAAAAGGCCCGGGGAAAGAGACCGGACGAGAAACACATCGAACCATCGCGGAAGGAAGCCGAGGGAGTGAGCCCCCTCGCGATGGCAACGTGTCACGAAGGAGGAGCCTCCGCATTGGCTCAGTGACACGTTGGCCCTATCGAGGCCCAAGTATAAAAGCCTCAACTTCGGTTTGTTTAATTAAAATTAGAAATTTCTAGATATCTCGCGAGAAAACAGAGCGTGCGTGAGGAGTTATAAATTATAGCTCGATTACGCCCAAGTCAAACAGTCAGAAATACAAATTAACCTCGAATCTGAGGTATTTGCGAATGAGGAGCATTCTACGGATTTAGTTTCGCGAGAAATTCGGCCAACAAATCGATCGTGCTACCGAGCTAAGGTAAGTGGAATTGCTCTCAGAATTAGTGTCAATGTGTTCCTAGCCTTAAAGTGAATATTTCTCCCTTCTGGACTTTCGAGAAATAGCAAGTTTTTGACCGTCTTTCGATAAGCCAAAGTTTGGGCTATAAATAAAGAAGCGAAAGTGACGTTTTTCAGGAATATTGGTGTATTTAGTTCTAATTGACATATATGTAAATGGAGTTGGGAGAAATGTTTAGTCCGGCCGAGCTTTGTCCGTTAGTCGGTGCTCCAGGGTTAAGTTATGTAAAACGGTCTTCGGCAAGTTAGTAACTTTAGCCTAGTATATCTACGGTAAACTCCACGTGGCAGAATGCAGGAGTTGAATAATGAAGTTTTAGCGACAGTTCGGTAAATGTTTTGCGTTGTTATATCGTATTCAGTCGAAATTTAGTAAACGGCGCCAAATGGCGAGTTAGCATTCCGGACTCGGTATAGCCCCGGTATGCGTTTAGCAAGCATATTTTAAGAATAATATATTTATATATTGAATATAAGTTAGTAAAGTAAAATCGAACGAGACAAATAGTATTTTGGCTCTGATTAGCCATATAGTCGAGACGATATGCGCTACGGTTTAGCCATACGGTCGAATGAAATATGTTGGCTACAGATTGTATGCGGTCAGATAAAGATCCCAGATTCGGTATAAAGTAGTATGAGAATCGGTATAACACGAAAGAGTTGAGAATAAGAAAAACGAAATTACAGATAGTATTTTCGGTTTAAACATGCTTGCTACATTTATGTGCTTATTGATTGTTGAGACTTGATTGTGTCGTGAGGGCACCTTTTTAAGCATCCTCGCCGCCCACAGGTTGGTAGCTGTGTCGCCATTGAGCGGGTAGGTTTACGTCACTCCAAGGAGTGGCATGCGCGTCCCAGTTGGACGAAGATGGGATGAAGCTTTCCCATATCGGGCTGATCAACATTACGTGCAGTTACCCCATTGTGCGCATGCGCCGAAACGGATGCGATATAGTTACGATTACGAATCTGTTATAGGAGTCCTCCCGGGACTCGGGCACGATTATTTATAGGAGGCCATAGCAGGAGCCGTAGACCTAGGGAGCGGTAGTGCTCGTAGTTAGTAGATGAGTGGAGTGACTTATTTTTGGCTGGTTTTGACCCGGGTAGGGGTATATAGATTGTTGCTTGATTGGCACCATCCGACTTATGGTGGTTGGTATTGGTTCTTGCTTGCTATATATATATATGTATATTATGTGTTATATATATTAGTTAATAGATAGCGGTCGCCACGGTAGCGGTACGCCCTGCCCTGTCAGTACGGAAAAGTCTGATCCGGCTTATCGGTTCTTACAGATTCAGTCTTTCCTACTATTCAAGTTGCTAGTTATGTTGTTATTATTCGGTGTATTCGGTTGCTTTGCATACTCGGTACCGGTGGTCCTGATGCCCATTAGTATTTGCATTACTTGCTGCGGTACTCCTAGGCGACGAGGGCGATCCCTCGTGATTTCAACCAGCTTATAGAGTCATCAGCTCTGTCATCCGGAGCTTGATATTCAGAGGTATGGATTCATTTCCTTTTTGTTGTACGAGTATCGATAGGCGGTAGTCGACCATTTTATGGTACTCATAAAGACTTACGAGATTGTATATATATATGCATCTCCACAGTGATTGGTGTGCCGGTCATGCGAGCCGTGCGTGTGTTTAGTCGTTTAGCTTTCGATTGTGTTGGCCGTGTGGTGCCCTTAATCTGATAGTAGTAGTGAGTGACCTTCTTAGGTCCGTGGTTATCTTGTATTCTTTGTTGAGTCTGAGATAACTAGACGGCATGGTGGCCTTGTACGCATAGGTCCCCTTTTAAGTATGTCTGCGGATTGTGGAGTTATTTACGGGTGGCTATACGCCTAGTCGGCTGGAGGGCTGTATTTACAGCCGTTATATATCCCGTTGTCTCCACAAATTTTAGATAGAGCTAGCCGGGCACCGGATGTGCCTAGGTTCACCGGTTAGGTCCGGGTCCTACTAGGGCACTAGGGAGTCATACCCCCAAGGGCGTAGTATGTTGTCGTTGAAGTTCTGCTTGTTTTTAAAAGGTTGGAATAGCTGTGTTTTTAGAATATACTCTATAATTGTGGTAGTTTTCATGAGAAAAGTGAGGTAATTTCCTACCTCTATTTTCCCCCAAAGTTGTAGAAACAAGTTGAAATAAGAAATGCTAAGTGTTGCGTATTTGTTTGTGTTTGTGGCTTTGTATTGATGTAACATTTTGGCTGGATAAATAGGCTTGAAACAACCTTGTAACTTGGTGATAAACTCAAGTGATTTAAGGGGCTAAAGTTCTGGTTGTTGAAATAAAGAAAAGACATAAGAAAGCTCGTCGAAAAAAGGTATGTAAGGCGCTCTTTTTCTCTTGATTTTCAAGCCGAATTCATGCGAGATTAATCAGTATTCCCGGTACTTGAGCTTATGTAGTAGCATATTATGGTTCTTCCCAGTTATTATAATTACTTGGTATTAAGTTGTGTATTTTCTAAAGAGTTGGAACACATGAATGTAAAGCGAAGAGGGCAATTGCATTCAATTATGGTCATAGTTGTAAATGGATTACAAGTCCCTGGCGTGAGCCTTTGTCCAGGCTGGTCATTTACATGCATTATGTTTTTTCGGTTTCAAATTTGTTTCAAATTATGGTTAATAAGGAAATTGGTAAACATGGAAGAACGACGACGCACGAAACCCTAGTTGAAATTGGTTTTAACTCAATAAGGGTTAACGAGGGTAACCAAATTGAATTTCCGTACAATAGTTACCTACCCTCTTATATTCATGTTTTAAGGTTCCTAGGTCCATGAGAAGCTTCCTCGATCCCTCTCCCATAAGCAAGAGACTAATTAATACATTTCTTAATTAACCGATATGTTATACTTGGAAGATAGAATCCAAATGGGTAAACTATTGATGTTCCTATAGGACCATATTTAATGGCAGGTTATGCACAATATCTTGATATTTAACATCTAGACGAAAATCATAATATATATATGTTTATTAGCATGTTAAAATTACGCGCTAAAGCGGCAAGGATTGCCTTTAGAAAGTCGCTATATGTTCATTAGAGCTCTTGAGTTATTTAGACCTCCTAAGAATTGCGGGCTTTTACATAGACACGTCGCATGTTCTTTTAAATTTGTAGATGTGTAGGGAAATTAACCTAAGTGTAAAAGTTGAGGCGGTAGTAGCAAAGGAGAGATAAGAGTAAATGTTAAACCCTTAAAGGTAATATGTGAGGTATATGCCTTGTACAAGCTGAGTTGATTTCAAGAACCTTTGAGGGACGTTAAAATATGAGCAAAGACGAGTTTAGAGAGACAAGGTTGAAATTAGGTAAGAAGGTAAGTGCGTACAGAATTCTTGGAATAGTGAACACGAGAGTAAATAATTAGGTAGGGAATGACGAATCTGGTTGGGAAAGAATTTAAGATGAATACGAAAAGTAGGCTAAAGGTTGTTAAATTTGATGATGATAAGTGTTACTATGGTTAATGAATTAGGCAAATAGGTAGAAGATTTACCATGTTCTAAAGACCTTTAGCAAAAGAGTTATAAATGAAGTTGTTTATGTTCGGTTGTGTTAACCCTAATTAAAGACGGTAAGTGTTAACTCCTTAAGAAATAATAAGAATCGAATATTTTGAGATAGTGACTCAGAAGTTAAAAGAAGTTCTTCATTGTACTTTTAAACAATTATCTTATGATTATTTTTCTAAGAGTTTGATTAACTTTTTCAAGTTTTAAAGGATTTTATTTTTCTTGGAAGTTTCTAAGCTGCTTATAATCTTTGCTAAGCTTTTCTAAGCTCCTCATATTGCCAGTTTCACGAGCCTTTCTATATTTTCTAAGCATGCCAACCAGTCTTTATTTATCTTAAGGCAACCCCTAGATAGTTGCCTAGCATTTTTATATTAAAAAGAGCTCAAGTTTGAGATACACAAGTTATGTCTTCTGTTCATAAGTTACCTCGAGTATGTGATATGATGTGCAATGAATGAGGTATTCTCTGTTGATATGAAAATATGAAACGTCAAGCGAGTATATGCACGAAATGAATGCTAATTTTGTTAATAGAAAATGTTAGGTTATGTTATTCCTCTCTTCTCCTCGTGTTAGAATTTCTAGGAGATGTTTAAAATCATGAACGTGAGTCTACACATGTTTTTATGATATTCAGTCTAGGAACTTCCATAGAATTCATTCAAAACATGTATTTATTTAAATGATAAATGAAAGACCCTATATGTGTATGGCATAATTGTAGTATTAG
Source organism: Datura stramonium (assembly GCA_018107945.1). Lineage (NCBI taxonomy): Eukaryota > Viridiplantae > Streptophyta > Magnoliopsida > Solanales > Solanaceae > Datura > Datura stramonium. The sequence continues at coordinate 269,487 of JACEIK010001401.1, forward strand.
GGTCGTGGTAAGATCCTACACATGTTATAGTTATTGATTGACATATTTTATGGTTCCGGTATTCGGATAACTTGTATGACTCTGTCCAAGTCCATTATTGATTATTGATTAAGATTTTTTTTATTTACAACGATTGTAGTACACCGGTTGGAAGTCTTTTTATTTTACCTAGGTGTGGTACACAGTGGGGGAATATTTTATTTTACCGGTGTGTAGTACATAAACTGAATATTTTTATTTTTACCGCGGTGTGGTACCCCGGTGTGGTACATCGGTCGGAGATATGTTTACTTTACCCAGTATGGTACACCTACTGGAGATCTTTTTATTTTACCTCGGTGTGGTATATCAGCTGGAGATATTATTATTTTACCTCGGTGTTGTACACCGGCTGGACGAATTTTATATATGGATTTACGGTTGGCTGGTCACTAGCATTAAAGTTATAATTTCTATCTTGTGCATTTCTTAATTGCATTTTCATCTCATTATAGAGTTATTATCAGGTTTCGGTTTCCAGGATTCCAGGTTGTTACCATTCCTTATTCTTGGTTCAGTTATCTTGAGTTCAGTTATGTTATAGTAAGTTGTTATCAATTACAAGTTGCAGAGTTCCAGGTTATATTTATCCTTTATATGTTTATGTGCTAAGTCAGTTATTAAAGGATTGTTATCTCATGTTTACAGTTTCATCCTTACATATCAGTACATTTCATTCGTACTGACGTCCCCTTCCTTGGGGACCTGCGTTCGTGCCACAGGTGTAGGTAGAGGTCAGGATGGCCAGTTGAGTAGCAGTTCGTGAGATAAACAGATGGTTGGTATGCTCCTTTCTTCCTGGAGATAGGGCTTAGTTATTTATGCTCGAGTTTTAAGATGCAGTTATGGGTAGGTCGGAGCCCTATTCCGACCATCAATCAGTTTACTCTTTAGAAGCTTTGTGGACTTAGTGTGTACAGTGTTATTCAATTTGTGGCCTCGTCGGCTTATTTTGGCTTGATTTAGAACACTAATTTCCTTGGTTGCATTTCGATTGCTTACCCCGTATTGTTGAGACCTTATGGGTCCAATTTATTCTTTAGTTGATTGTGAAAGGTGGCCTGGATGGCCTAAGTGTTACAGTTATAGATGTCATATAGCCGTTTTCTCGATCAATCATGAATCGAGTGCTAGTTGCTCCCTACCGTAGTTTTGGGACGTGACAGAAATGAAAATCGATAATATAATAATCGATTTAAATCACAAAAGTTGATCACAAATCTATAGTTTATGATAAGATTTTAAAATCTCAATACCCATAATCAAATCATTCGATTTTATGTAAATCAATTACAAAACCCCATGAGTGTTTAATGTATTTAAAGTAAAAACATAGAGGAGGGACATGGGCGTGGAAGAAATCACCCGTTGATAGCCTTACATACCTGCGAATTGCTGGTTCTTAACTTCCCTAGGTTGCCCAAGAGGAAATTGAGGTAGAACACCTTGAAATGAACTAGATCACCCTTCTATCTCCTCCCCAAACCTTTGCATGCATTAATGAGGACTTAGGCTAGTCTATTCCCTCTTAAACCACCCTTTATGATGTTAAAATTACGTAGTATAGGACCCTGGGACTTGGGAATTACGAAAAATCCCTTACTTAAATCTCATAATTTTGATGACTGCCAGTCCCCATGAGGGACTGGACGACTCATCTCCAGGGACCATGACTCGTGGCCTAAGTCGTGAGGTACACTACCAAAAATTCTACCCTGGGACCCCACAAAGGACAACACGAATTATGGTGACTGACCACGACTTGTGGTCACCATCCGTGGTCTACACTACCCAACTGTCCTTTCCCAGCATCTAGTCTAGGCCACGGCAGACCTCACGAGTTATGTGGCCTGATCATGACTCCTGGTCATGCCTGTGGTGACCCAAAGACCAATCCACCTCCTTTTTTGACCACGATTCACCTCACGACTCATGGTCACTCCTCACGAGCCACTTCACGGTTCGTCCTGTGACCTAGTGCGAAATTTCAGTTTTTTACCATTTTGACTTCCGGGCCTAATCCTTGGGTTCCCAGGGTATAACAATTATGAACTCAAAATAATGTAAAATATGAGCAAAACATGGCAAATGGGAATAAGAATATGCCTAACATCACCATCCCACACTTAAACTATAGTTCGTCCCGAACAATCCTCAATTATATGCATAAACTCATCTTTTCTCACTACTTGTCACCTCTATCAATTCTCACTCGACCAACTAGCATAGAGAATATGATTAAGTGGTTCATCATCTATATCAATTCAAATCAAGCACATATAGAGTCTTAACATTCAAGACTACACAACTTCTAGAACCGACACACTCACGCTTACAAATAATGTATTATACATATGTCACATACCATAACCTTGCCCTTCATGCACATTTAGACTATTTAACTGTTTCAAGAGATTAAGATCACAAGGACTTTTCTTGGTTGTAATATCAGCTAAGGGACGGGTAGGGATAATTTTTCTTTGATAGTGACTATCAATTCTAAGAACTTTAAGAAATTTTTCATCATTCTCATCCACCACTTTATCCTTTATTATTCACCTCTCACCTAACTCACCCTTTTTATTTTCTTTTCATTCCCTTTTTTTCACTACTTGACTGTTAGTTTTGGCTTATAAGATTAACAAAAATAATCAACCATTAAACTCTTTTATGAATGTTCTAGCATCAAGTAGACTGCATTTCTTCTCTTCCCTCTTTTTATCATCCACACATTTTTCTTTCTTTCCTTTCCCTTAACTTTTTCTACCTCAGTGGACTCCTCATTCTTAAATCCCAAAGTGCCTAAGACTATCTTACGATCAAAAAATCTAGAGGTCACAAAATAGAAGGAAATAAGCTACTGTTGTGGCTAAGAAAAGAGTAACGCTGATGCTCCATAAGGGTGAACAAGGGATAATATTCATGAAGGTAAAACAAATAGGGAAAACACGACTTTTTCAAATAAACACCTTGATCATCTCTTAATTCTTTAACAACTATCCATCCTAAATACACTAAGGCATGTTGTAGATGCTACATTATGTACAAAACCGAAAAATTAAGCTCAGCTCACATAGCATCGAGAATCTAGTCGGTTTCCTATAGTTGAACATTCATACAATCACATTGAATGACACTTTTCATTATTAAGCCCTAAGAGTATGTTAAGTCGAGTACGAAAACTTTGTATGTCTCTCATGGAATTCTCACTTATGCAATTAAGATGACCACTTCACTACCTCTAGCTTAGCTGCTAAATGGAATGTCAAAGAGCACACAAGCGGATGCTATATGATTCAATCCTAAAAAGACGTGACTAATTTTTTCTTAAGATGGTCATCATCTGTCCATCATCGGAAAGGTTCATTACTAATTGACGAGAAACTTTTTTTATAAATTTTGAATATAAAATTAAACCAAACAAACATACTACTAGGGATGAAAAAATCATCACAAACACAAAAAGGCATCATCCAGGTTCATGTTATACCCCGAAAGTCCTTAAGATGAGACCCGAGGGTTCAAGCAGAGAAAATAAGAAATACTGCACCACGTCATAGGACGAGTCATCCAATGACCCCTAAGGAGACTTCACAAGTTATGAATTGACTCGTGAAGTTGAGAAGAATTGGCAGGAACTCGTGTTTAGGGGGTGACCACAAATAGCAGTAACAAGTCGTGGTTTAGCTAATGATTCATGAACAGATCCATGGTCAAGGTGGTCAATGATGCAAGATTTTATTTTTCTAGATATGGCAAGAGGGGAGTCACGAATCATTGTGTGACTCACGACTCGTGAAGTGAGTAATTTTCTGGCTAGTGTTCTCAAAGTTGGACTTAATTCTAGTGGACTTAAGACTTGGACCTAACGACTCGTCATGGGCACCACAGGTCATGATATCATTCGGGGTGACTGGCATTGTCCAAATTTTCACTATTTTAGTAAGGGTGTTTTCGTAATTCCTAAGCTCCTAGGTCCTAAACTACGTCGTTTTAAGATCTTTTAGGAGGGTTTTAAGAGTGCTTAACCAATCCTAAGTCTTCCCTTTCCATCCATGAAAGATTAAGGTGCTCCATTATTGATCAAGCTAGAGAATCCCCTTAGTTCCATTGGAGATCAAGCTATAGAATTCCCTTAGTTCTTTCCCAAATCTCTTGGACATGGAAGGAATGTTTGAAATCAGGTTTACCAAGGTATGTAGGGTTATGAATGGGATTATCTCTTCACTCTCATGCCCAATTCCCTTCTCAATTCATGAATTCAAGTGTATGGTTCCATGGGGTTCTAACTCAATTTATTAAATCTTCTATATTTCTATCATGGGTCAGTTCTATTCATGTTTCTAATAATGTTTTAAGATTCATGGGCATATTTTATAATTATTTTGATTACAAATTATGATTTCTGAGTTTTAAGAGTATGATGCCTTATTATGCTAGATTCATGAAAAGTTGAATTTATGTTTTATGCTTCCAAGTATGATGAGATTTCTAGTACTCAAGAATATTTATGAATTACTCATGTATATATCCATGATTTCTACTATCAAGTCTATTTAAAGCATGTTAAAGTTTGGGCAAGACCATATGATTTAAGTGTGAATTCATGCTTTGACTAGATCTCTCAATATTAGCTTACCACATGGGTTTTGGAGTCTAGACTCCCACTTTTCAGCTTGTGTTATATTTTGAGCTAGGTTCCTCATGTTCAGTTTGAATATTATGAATACATTGTCATGATAAGCTTCGTCGAAAGGCGATGGTTAAGCTTCATTGAAAAATGATGGAGATAATATTCATATATGTTTGGGAGTAATGTCTAGCATCGAGTAGTCTAGGAGTTAAGACAACCCCAGGCCTTAGAACTACGTGCCAACATAGATTTATTCAGATTCTTTGGGACCTTCTTTGTCAACATCACCTTCCCCCAAGAGGCCTTCGACTTGATATAGATATCATGGTAGCATCCTTAGCCCCGGCAAGGCTTTGGACGGCTCTGCCAACTTGAGTGTAATAGTCAGGACTATGTAAGCTCTATCGTTGTAATGTTGGTTATATAACGAGTCTCCTATTGTTACTCATCATTTCAGTTATGTATGTTCATCAATTATGATATTATGTATTCAACAGGTTTGACCCGATGTTCAGCTTTACTTATGATTATCAGTTTTCATCTTTGGGTCAGTTGATTCGGTAAAAGCATGTGTTCAGATAATAACATGCAAGCATTACTCTCTGAATTTACTTACTCAGGGGTTTTACTTACCTTGCATACTTAATACATTCCAAGTACTGAACGCATTCTCTATGCTATATCATTTCCTGATATAGGCTCAGGAGTTTAGGCTCAGCCCCGCCACTAGCCAGTTCTCGGAGTTTAGCACATCTAGGATTGTTTGTGAGTCCTCATCCTTCGAGGACTTTAAGTTTTCTTGTTATCAACACCTTTCAGTTTTAGTCATTTAGTGAGCTAGTTGGGGTCTTGTCCCATCAGCTGTCAGTATGTAGAGGCTTACCAAACATAGTTATGTATTCATCTTCAAATATTGTGTTTGATGTTCTTTTGTTTAGATGTTATTGAATATTCAAATTTTTTCTATTTGAGATGTTAGTTTTCCGCAGTATTTATGTTGAGCTTAGTTATCTTATTCGTGTCATGGGTCCACTTGGAGCCATTTAGGGTTCTAGGTTCCGTGTCTAGATTAGGTCCTATGTTTGGGTTGTGATAGTTCTTAATCATCACTATTACTCTCTATTACAAACTAGAACTAATCAATCATAGAGCTACTACCACAGAGAATGACAACTAATGCTATAGCCTACTAGAAATTTAGCAAAGAAAGAGTAAATAGGAAATCTTTCCTCCACCCCACATTTAAACAATGCAATGTCCCTAGTGCACAAGAAATTATATAAAGTAGGTAGAGAAAAAAAACTTTTTGGGTCTCTAAGCACAGTCATCATCATAAGGATTATACTCCTGATCATTATGATCATCATCATCCTCGCCATCAACCTGCATGGCTCATGTAGTAGCATCATCCTCCTCATCATTGTCTAAGTCATCAACCCCATCACTAAGCATCGAGCCTCATCATCATCCAAAGGGTCCTTAAAAGGTGGTCCCACTCTACACATTAGCATTTCACTCTCAGTGAGTGGCTACCGCTCCTCCAGGGCTGGCATCTCCTCCTCAATGGCAGGTTGACCTTCGATCCTCAGCTGCAACTCTAGCATCACGAACATGCGACTCTCTAGCTATCATCACTAATCTGGCAATCATCTATAGTGAGAAGTGGAGCTGTATAAATGATGGGCTGCTTGAGCTTCATGGCATCCATCATCTTGCCCGCCAGGTGCCCTGCTAGAGGGAGATGAAGATCTGCCTCTTCTTCCATAATGCCAGTGTCTCTCAAAAACTAAGTCAGGAGAGTGTCATGACAACACTTCTACCCTCGACCTCCTCATGATATCTCTGAGCACTGCATCGAAGTTGATTGGTAGCCCATTCATCAGAATGTATACCAATACAACTAGCTCTCTAGTGATTTTCGTTATGTGTCTTGGGGAGAATCATGGCACAAGCAAGATTCACTTAAACTTCTTCCTCCTTATTCAAGTAGGAGAATGGAAGTGTAGATTGAGTGCCATTGTGGTCCCTTGCCCAATGGAATGATGAATGCTCACGACATAAGAGTATGGAGAATGTCGCGTATGGGGTCTTCTCTAGCAAAATGAAGTACTCGGACGGGTCTACCATAGCTATACCAAGGAAGGCATTGAATGCCTTGGCAGTGAAATGAATCACCTGACCCCGTATTTTGATGTTGGTTCTCTCTCTAAAGGAAGTGTCCCAATTTGCATAAAATTCTCTCACCAAAGTGAGGTTGCACTCCTCATGCTCGTCAAAGACATATCCCAATCCAAACATACAGACCTTGTCGTGGATGGTAGGGAACTCAAGTGCAAGGCGACCTTCATCAATCTAGCTCAATGAAGCATATTTGGCCTCCTATTTTGCTTGGAACCAGTTTAGCCCGTAAGGCTCTACAGCTTTGGCATCAAGCCTCCTAACAAGGGTTCCCTTGGTGGCCGAAGCACTTCACCCTTTTGTTCCCTTTAGAACTCTCTAGAGACCTTTGTTAGAGATCTATACTTCCTCTCCTTCATCAGCTTTTGATGCCATGATATCTGCCAATCAACAATCAAGAACTTCACAAGATTTGTTCGTGAACAAAAAGGCTAGCAAATTAGGTGTAGCGGGTGCAAAACGACCCAACACTTAATTCATTAGCATAATCGTGAGAATTTGTCAAATAGGGTACTCAAGACTTTCCCCATTATCATCTCAAATCTCAACAACCCAAATTTGTCACTAACTTTACACTACAAACAAGTTCATGAATTTTCTTCACTTCTCTTCTCTATATTTTTTCTTTTTTTCAAGAATGCCTCACTTTGGTCATTTCTTTCTACCTTTCCACTTTTAATTCATAATTCAAGTAACCCATACATGGAAGTAGTTACAATAAATTCGTTCAACAACCAACATGGTATTTGCTAGAATCCACCATGAATTAACATGAATTTTCAACAACTCAATATTCTTCACATTCAAGAATTTAAGAACTATGCACTCTCTCTCTCTACAATCAAAGCTCTACCCACCAATTTTATGAAATTCAATTCATCACTCTTTCCATCCCCACAACTTAAAATCAGTAAATTCAACTAAAAATAAGCAACCGAAACAAGGACAACACATTATCATGGAAGAACTTGAGAGATTAAAGCTAATGAAACCCATATCATGAAATTAAAGATTTTCACTAATAATGATGATTTTGGGTCTTTAACATAGGGAAGAAGAGTACGGGAGGATGGATTTATCATTAAATAAACAAGAGAGAATAAAAGTACTTATTTGAGTTGAAGAGATTAGCTTCATCAAACTCCTTGGAGAAGACAACAATGGGGAAAAGGGGAGGGGGAAGTTACAACCTAATGAGGGGAGGATAGAGAATTTTATTTGCTGTTTGTTTTTTACTTTTGATGAGAGAGGATGAATGGAAAATTAAAATAAAGGTGCGGGTCATGGATTTTTGGTAATTTTAAGGTCCTTGGGTAAAATTTAGATCCATTTACCTAAAAATTTTCGGCCAAAACACACCTGGTGTGGCGCGCTAGTCACCTCGCCACATACTTATAAAAATTTTCACTTCGTGAACTGGGTCTGGCATGGCGCGCCCCCCAATAAACCAACCTGAAAAATATTTCTTTCTGAAGTTTAATACTTGGGGCCCCACGCTAGGTATCTCCCCTAGACTTAGACTTTTTCAACTCTTTGTGCCTCAAACGTCCTGTTCATCTCTGCAAAATTAAAAAATGTTAGAAAGATGGGTCACCTCCGAACAAGCGCCATAACTATAGTTGTGGCACGACATTCAACGGCTGCCTCCAGTGCAAGGAGTAATTTAACATTGGGATACAATGCAAGAATTCTCACACCTTTAATCGAGTGAGATGATTGGGATCACCTCCTAAACTTCCACATATCACATACTGTTCAACTGCATTGTTAAACACTTCAGGCACTACCGTTGGTCCAACTGTGAAGTCCTCCTAATTAGATGGCAACGTGGTCGTTCTAAAAACATCAAAGACTGCCTCGTAACCATCCACAGTCATCGACATCTTTCCCAACTTCACCTTGATCACAACATTCGCGGTGGCTAAGAATCCTCCCCTCAAAATGAGGGGAACTGCTGTATCTGCTTCATAATCCAAGATTATGAAGTCGACCAGTAAGATGAAAGGTCCCACCTTGGTCAAAATATCATCTATGATTCCATAAGGATAGGCAAGAGACCGGTCAGCAAGCTGCAATGTCATGGTGGTAGGACGTGGTTTACCTAAAATGCTTGCACCCAAGTCACACAGTGCTGAACCAAATTCTCTATTCCCAATAACCACTGGAATGGAGAAGCTCCCTTGGTCTTATAGCTTGTTTGGAATTTTATTCTAGACCTGAGAACTGCACTCTTTCATGAGAGCCATAGTCTCAAACTCTCTGAGCCTCCTCTTGTTTGCCACAATATCCTTCAGATACTTGGCGTATTTCGAAACTTCCTGCAAAAGCTCCACCAATGGTAAATAACATGTACCTGCTTCAATATATCAAAAATTTTCTAGCATGTTGTGTCCTCATTCTACTTCTTAAACCTTTGTGGAAATGGAGGGGGTGGTCTGCTTTTGCCAATTTTGGCTTTAAGTTGCTTGACTCACCAACCTCTTGTCTGGACATCACAACCTGCGTTGCATAAACTTTCTTAACTCTGGGGATCATGTCACAATACTCTTAAGTCAGAATTTCCCCTTGTGGTCTTTTAGTCTACTGAAGGGCCAGTTGCCCCATCTGTCTCTCCAACTCATGGATTGACTTCTACATCTCATTAACCACCTGAGACTGTTGAACCATCCACTGCTTCATTGTATCTTCTAGTGAACTGTCAAGCTGCTTGCCCTAAGGTCTTGGATAGTTGTTCTAGGGCCTTTGGAAGTTCTAATTCCCTCCCTATGAGGGATATGTTGCATTCCTGTACCCCTGGTTGTAATTGTAACCTGCAAAACCTCCACCACAACCTTCTTGTCCCACAAAATAAATAGACACTTGGTTTAGTGGAAAACATGAATAAGCATGGCTTTCTCCACACACCATATATGATGGTGGTGGAGTTTGGACCTGGTGGACCTGACTTCTTGCTGGTGTAGTTACAAGCTTGCCAATCACATTCACCAGCAGAATGATGTCTACTCGGATTGCTGCAATACCATATACCTCGAGCTTTCCTAGCACCTTAGCTATTGTGAACCCTCTACCTGAGTCCTGATAGTATTGACTCCCTGCTGACATGAGGTTCAAAAGAGCCTTTATTTCATCATAACACTTAGACAAAAAATTTCCCTCTATAGTAGCGTCAAAAAAGATTTTTGACTCTAGTTTTAGCCCCTCTATACAATAGTGCCAACTAATATCCTTTGGTTGCATGTTCCCTTATATCATTCCTAAGCCTAAGCTATGGTCTCACCATTTTTATGCAGAAAATTGAAGATCCTCCTCTCAACTCTTTTGTCCTTCTTGAAGAGAAGAACCTGTTGATAAATTTGTTAGAAAGAGCCTCCCAATTGGTGATATAACCTGCTGGCTCATTCTAAAGCCACTTGTTGGCTTCACAAATCAATGAGAATGGAAACAACATGAGATTAACATACTCATATGACATGTTCTGATAGTGGAAGTTCTCACTCAACTCCACGAATATCATCAGATGTCTGTGAGGATCCTCTTGTGGTTTTCCTTGATATTGGAAAGTACTTTTGACCAACTGCATGGTCCCTCCCATGATTCGAAGTTTCTAGTGATGGCCAAGTTGACGATAGCTTTGGAAGAATTCTCGAAGTTCGGCCTACAAAGTTAAGCACTGGAACCTTCTCCTAGTTGTTGTCATGTGCTTGCTCATTATTATCCATCACTAACCTATGAAAGGTTCGCTCAATTTCTAGATCAAATAGGCCAAAGATGGTCGCTGACTTCTCGTAGTTGGCATACACTGAGCACACAACACCTATAAACTTTAACACCCAGCAAATAAAACATCAAATACAGAATAGCAGAACAAAAATCCTAACCTACAAATGATTAATCAATCCTCAAGTCCCTAGAAACAACGCCAAAAACATGATGTTGCCCAAGTGCACATGGTCATCAAGTGATATAGGATAGTGAAGTCTCGATTATCGATCCCTTCGAGACTTTTTAGGTTAATTGTTTAAGGTTAATACTTTATTTCACTATTCAAAAAAACACAAATAAAATTGGGGAATATTTTGTAGATTAAACTACTAACACATGAAATTTAAATTAACTACTAAACTAAAGTTGTTGAAAACGTGTTTGTACTTTAAATGATGATAAAAATCTAGGGAAATGGCACTTTTAATTCAGGTTGAGTTTTCAAGACTTGAATACGCTAGATTAATTCTTCGTAAGGTTGATAGTTGCAAATTACTATCCCATTTCTTGCCACTTTACCGACCATCTAAAAGCTATCTCATGAACCCTAACGCCTATATCCCTATGATCGTAGGAGAAACATGAGACGACGGTTGTGGCTACTTGTATATCAACTATACATGGTTGAAGGGTATATTCCCATCCTCATCAAAAACTTCTATCATGAGCTCAATTGAACAAGATTCTTTGAATACCTGTTTTATATTTACTTTAACCCTTTTAGTTCCATCTCTGAGTTAAACCAAAAGCCAACAGGCTTATTCGAAAGATGATCAATCTAACGAATAAGCATTAACATATGTAAATATAAACAGCCATTAACAAAGAATCAATACTAGCATAATCAATCTATCAAACTTCAACCATCTTCTATGGCCAAAACCCTAGAATGGGAGTTTAGCCACTCATGTTCAAGTGGAAAAAAATGACATCATCATTAGAAGCATAAAATGATAAAGAAAAGAAGAAAAACCTAAGTTATGAACTTCTCTCTCCTCTAAAGTTGTATGATCAAACTGAATGATGTATGCTAGCTAACAAATGGCCTAGATGTTATATTAATAAATGAGGCCTCAAATGACGCTTTTTCCCTCATGTATTTTCTTTTAAAATTAGCAAACTCTATCGCAGAATAGCTCTAGCGCGCCGCGCCACCCAGTGCGCTAGGGTTGGCTCAATTTTTCTCTGAAGTTTTGCTCCGGGCGTCCCATGCCAGCCAATGCACCAAGGTGTTTTCCAAATTTTTCTTAGCATATGAACCTCTCTGGCACACCATGTCACCCATAGCATCAGAATGTTGGACAAATTTTCTAGGTCTGGGATGCTTTTGGTGCCCCACGCCATCTACTCTCCAAGGTGTTGATGAAATTTCCTCTAATATTCTTGACCTGGCGTGCCATGCCACCCATAACACCAACTGTTGTGCATATTTCTCTGAAGTTTAGCGGTTGGCACACAATGCCATCCATCTCACCGGGCCAATGTCACAACCCGAACTTAGGCCCAGATCGAGACACGAAACCTAGAAACATAAATGACTCAAAAGTCGACCCATGGCATGAACATTATTACTAAGGCTCAACATAAATAAAATGGAAAACTATGTTCTGAAATAGCGGAAGTCTAACCATTAAAACATCTAAGCAATGAAATGTCAAAACACTAAATAAGAAGCTGAATATAACACAATGTCTAAAAAAGCCTCTAACACACTACCAAGTTGATGCTACAACACCCCAACTAGCTCACTAAAAGTCTGAAACGTAAAGATGATAATAACGAAGCTAACTAAAGGTCCTCGAAGGATGAGGACTCACCAACTGGCGAATTGGACAAGCTCGGGAGACTAGCTAGTGGTGGGACTAGATCTGAACGTCTGAGCCTGTATCATTAAATGATACAGCATAGAGTATACGGTCAGTACTTGGAATATACCGAGTATGCAAGGTGAGTAAAACAAGATGGATAAGTAAAACTGAAAACATGAATAACATAAATCATATCATTATAAGATTCTGAGAGTAAGGACTTGTATGCTGATATCTTGAAAGCATCAATAAACACAACTACACTTCATAACTGAAAAGAATGACCCAAAGCTGAAACTGTTGATCATAAGTAAATCTGATAAACTGAACCTATTGAAAATATAATATCATAGCTGATGAACATGCATAACTGAAATCATGAGGAACAATGGGATAGATGTCATATAACCGACATAATCACAGCAGAGCGTACGTGATCCCAACTATTATAATCAAGTGGGTAGAGTCGTCCAAAAGCTTGTCAGGCCTAGTGGCGCTACCATGATATCGATATCAAGCTGAAGGCCCCATTAGGGAGGGGAAACCTCATAAGGGAGGTCCCAATGAATATGAATAAACTTATGTTGGTACATAGTTTTGAGGCTCGAGGTTTACCTGAACCCTTAGCCTACTAGGTGATAGACACTACTCCTAAAAGCATGCATAAGCTTTCAATCATTTTTCAATGATGCTGAACCATCATCTTTCAACGAAGCTGATCATGAAATTACGTACACACTCTTAAATTTGAACATAAGGAGCCTTGGCTCAAAAAATACCATAAGCTAAAAAGTGGGAGTCTAGACTCCAAAACTATATGGTAAGCTAATATCATAAAATAGAGCTTATTCATTAAAAATATTTAGATCATGTTGGCTTGCCCAAACTTAAACATGCTTGAAATAGATTTGATAGCCAAAACCATGGATACATGTATTGGTAAATCATAATCATACTTTCATACTAGACATCTCATCATGCTTGAAAACATAGATCATAACCTCAACTTTTCATGAAACTTGCATAATTGGAGATCATATTCTTAAAATATTGAAATCATAATTTGTAATCAAAATAAGTGTAAAACATTCCCATGAATCTTAGAAACATGAAGAGAATTGACCCATGATTGAAACATAGACAATTTCATAGATTGGGTTAAAAGCCCATGGAACCACACACTTTGAATTCATGAATTGTTAAGGGATTTGGGCATGAGAGTGAAGAGAAATTTCCATTCATAACCCTACATACCTGGGTAAATCTAATTTCACACCCTTCCTTGAATGCCCAAGAAACTTGGGGAAGAACTAAGGGAATTCTCAAGCTTGATCTCTGATGGAACACTCTAATCTTGCATACATGGAATAGAATGGCTTAGGATAGGTTAAGCACTCCTAAAACCCTCCTAATTGAGCTTAAATGACGTAGTTTAGGACCTAGGAGCTTAAAAATTATGAAAACACCCTTACTAAACGCAGGAAATTTGGACCCTACCAGTCCTCAAGAGTGACCTTATGATTTGTGAGGTACTGGAGGATTGTAGAGTCCCATCCGTGAATTCCACTGGAAAAATCAAGTTTCCAATTAAGCCTCCTGGTCATGTCCAACTTCACAAGTTGTGAGGAACTCCATGAATCTTAACTGCCACTCGTGGTCACCCCGTGACCATGACATCCCAACAATTGACCTCCACTTCATGATTCACTTCACGACTCGTGAAGTCACCTCACGGGCTACTGGATGACTCATCTTTTGACCTTGGCAATATTTTCCTATTTTCACCGCTTGAACCCTCGGGTCTGATCTTAGGGACTTTCGGGGTATTACAATGTCCCCCTTGGAAATATTCATCATCGAATATGGACAAATAGATTGAAAAGTTGGGGAATTAAACTGTCATCCCAATTACTGATCATATGAAGCTGAAAACAGATGGTGTGACTGATTCTAAACTAAAATACATTACTAATTGAATTCATGATTCACACATATATGCATTGACATGAAGGAAACTGGGAGACATGAACTAGACATGAACTAGACATGAAATTGAATATGGTATTAGGGGGGAAACTGATATCTTAAGGTGGAACTGAGTCGAAAGGGAAAAGATACGGGTATTTATCCATCATATCTGCTTCGGCTATCCACATAGCTCCCTGAAAAAGCTGATTTCTCCACACAATCTTTACTAAAGCTACGTCTTTCTTTCTCAACTTCTGAACCTGATGATTAAGGATCTAAACTGGTACCTCCTCATATCTAATGCTATCCGTCACTCCTGTGCTCTCCACCGTAACAACCAAAGATGGATTACCAAAGCACTTCTTTAAGAACGACACATGAAAAATTGGATGTACTGAAGCCTACTCTGAGGGCAACTCCAACTCGTAGGCCACCTTGCCAACACATCTCACAATCCGATATGACCCAATATATTGGCGGCTAAGCTTCCCCTTCTTTTCAAACCTCATCACACCATTCATGGGGGACACCTTTAGAAACACCCAATTGTAAATGGCAAACTCGAGATCTTCGGCACACATCCGCAAAAGATTTTTGATGACTCTTAGTAGTTTTCATCCTTTCCTTATAAGCAGGACCATCTCCACAACCTCATGGACAAAATTTGGACCTATCAATGCAGCTTCACCTACTTCAAACCAACCAATAGGGGACCTGTACCCGCCCATAAAGAGCCTCAAACGGAGTCATTTGAATGCTGGAGTGGTAACTATTGTTGTAAAAGACCTTGTTAAGTTGTATGATAGTCCCATGTAATACCCCAAAATCCCTAAGATCAGACTCGAGGGTTCAATGGGAGAAAAATAAGAATTTCTACCCTAGGTCACAGACGAGTTGTCCAGTGACCCACAAGGTACTTCACGAGTCGTTAAGTGACTCGTGAAGTGGAAGGGGGTGTTGGATATAATTTTTTTTAGGGGTTGACCTCAAGAGAAGCCTGAACTCATGGTCAGGGAAACGAGTCGTGGATTTGGCCGTGGTCAAGAGTTTGGCCTTAATGTTGGATGATTGGCGGTGTTCCTAACGACTTGTCACCATGAGTTGTTAGGTACACCTTGAGTCGTGGTGTCCCTCATGGTGACTGGCAAGGTAGTATTGTCCAGTGTTCGCAATGGGAGGAAAGCCATGAGTCGTGGTCGGGTGACGAGTTGTCCAGTCCCTCGTTGGGACTGGCAGTGTCATTTTTCCTGTGAATTTAGTAAGGGATTTTTAATAATTTCTAAATTTCTAAGACCTAAACTACGTCGTTTTAAGCCAAGTAGGTGTGCTTTAAGAGGGTTTAACTCATTCTAAATGTATCCCTCTTCATGCATGCAAGACTAGGAGTTCCTAAGGGTGATCAAGTCTAGGATTCATCAATTCTCCTTCAATTTCCTTTGGGAATTCAAGAGGATTGTGAAATTATAAATACCCAAGTATGTAGNCAAGAGGATTGTGAAATTATAAATACCCAAGTATGTAGGGTTATGAATGGGTGTATTCATCCATTCCCATTCCCAATTCTTTCTCTAAATTTATGAAATTCTGAGTTGATCAATCTATGAGGTTTTAATCCAATTGTGAAATTCTCTAAGCATCTATCATGAGTATATCCTATTCATTTTTCTAATGTTGAGTTGAGATTTATGGACATGTTTGACAATGTTTTCAATTAAAAATTTATGATTTCAAAGTTTTACATTGTTACACCCTGTATGTTTCTAGTGTTTCAATGGACCTATTCGCATGTTGGTTGAGAGTTTTAGAATGCCATACATACAAGGAAAGGGCCCGGGGAAAGGCCGAACGAGTGCCAAGTTGAGATTTCGCGAGAGGAGGCCGAACCAAGCTGACCAGAGGGGCAAAGTGGCATGGAGCAAAATCAGCGCGTTAGCCAACGTGGCACGGATCAGAATCAGCGCATTGAGCAACGTGCCACGTTACCTTGTCTTATGCCTCAAGTATATAAGGGTCTCACACTTAGAAGTTAAGATATAAATCAAAAACCACGACCAGCAGAAGTTAGGGACGAAGGAAAACATATAATTTTCATCCAATTACGCTGCTAAACGCCGTCCAAATTCAAATTAACTTCGGATATCGAAGTATAAGGCTGCAGGGAGCATTTCTATGGAGTTAGTTTTGTGAAATTCGCCCGGCGAATCATCATCCCGCCGAGCCAAAGTTGTTGGAATTGCTCCAAACTAGTGTCAATATGATCCTAGGCTTAAAGTAAGCATTTCTCCCTTCTAGATTTTTGAGAAATAACGAGGTTTCAATCGTATTCCGTAAAGTTGGAATATAGTTAATATTTTTATATAAAGTTTTCCTTCTTGCCAAATTTAGTGACAAAACTAGTCCTATATTTCCAGTAACACGATTTCAGTTTGGAAGAGCTATTGAATACTAATTGGAACCTATCAATTAATCAGAAACCGGCAGTCGAGGTATGTTAAGGCATTTTCTTTCTGCAAGTTAGTTTCTTCAGTATAGTAATCCAGTATGAATCCCAGTAAAGCATGTCAGGAGTATGTTATCATGTTTAGTTGTTGTTGTTAGTTGAGACTTGTAATTGTATTTTTTTTGGCTGGATTATACCTGTATAGCTTCCGTGACCGCCCCAGGGTTAATAGCTATGTCAACTCAACCGCTAGGGCTAAGGATATGTCGCTCTACGGAGCGGCATGCCGTCCGCAAGGGACGAATATAGGGATCCAGATCCTCATATTTGCCGTGGTTGGCCTTATACACACCCCCGTCGAGCGCTTACGCCCTGGGTGTAGATATCAGGAGTCCTCCGGACTCAGGCACAACTATAGTCAGGGGCCGAGGGGGCCCAGCTGCAGACCCAAGGGACCGACAGGACACTTATAGCTGGTGGTTGACTCATTATGACCTTGATAGGGGTATATAGATTGAGGTGTACTCATTAGGACTAATGGGGGCCCAGGTTGGTTATTCTGTGTTGATTGTGACTTTCGGCTTGTGGGAGCCAGGTATGGTTTATGCTTGCTTCAGTTACTGATAGTTAGATAGTAGGACGCCTCGTTTGTCAGGTATGACCCCTACCCTCCTTATTACGGTTATGTTTAGTCTTGATTTCACTACCTCAGTCAACTTCGGTCCGTTTTCTTACATCAGTTATTGTCAGTTCTATTTCTTACTTTCAGTTATTTAAAGTTACTTCTTTACATACGTAGTACTTGTGGTACTGACGCCCTCTTTTGGGGCGCTGCATTACTTGCCTGCAGGTACACATAGACGAGGAGCAGGTCCCTCGTAGTTCCAGTCAGTCGTGCATAGCCATCAGCTCCTTTCTTCTGTAGCTTGTGTGATAGAGGTCTATTTCTTTTGCTTGTACAATATGGGTAGGTCGGGGCCCTATCCCGACCATCTTATTACTCGTAGAGGCTTGCAGATTGTGTTACTTCTCTTTGGTTAGATGATATCGGCCGTGTGAGGTCCTTATGTGTTTAGATTATGTGTGTTGGTCGTGTGGGTCCCTTTTTAGCTGTTGATTTATGGCCTTGTCGGTCATAGCTTAGTTTAGTATCTGATTTTGCTTTCCAATTATTACTAGATATCATGTTTGCCTTGTCGTCCCGCATAGGACTCCCTATGTTTGTTTGGCTCTGGTTAGCTGTTTATTTTCATAGGTGGCTATAGGCCTTGTCAGCCGGGGATTATATTTACAGCCACCATATAGCCCGTTGTTTTCTTTATTCCAGAGTTAGAGTCAGACCTGCACCATAGGTGCTTAGGCTTAATAGGTCCTAGTAGGGCACTAGGTGCCAGTCATGCCTCCCAAGTTGGGGCGTGACAAACTAGGTATCAGAGCAGGTCGTATCCTAGGCAGTCTGCAAGCCATTCTAATTAGAGTCTTGTCTATGGATGTGTTGTGCACCACATACTATAGGCAGGACGCTACAAGGCATGATAGGATGGTTACTCTTTCTTCTTATTAAGTCGTGTTGTAGAGTAGTACAGTATAGGGTTGAGTCCCTAAGCTCATTATACTCTCTTGCTTACAGAGAAATGTAGGACCAGCGACAACCTACGATAGGCAGGAGCACACGACCGGCTCAACTGACCACA
>JACEIK010001402.1:0-22430 GCA_018107945.1 Datura stramonium
CTAAATATTATATTTATAACCTAGGCCTCAAATGACGCTTTTTCCCAAGTAATTAGCTTTAAAATTAGCAAAATCTATCCTAGAGTAGGTCTGGCGCGTCGCGCCACCCAGGGCACCAAGTTTGGCTCAATTTTCCTCTGAAGTTTTATTCTAGGCGCCCCATCCCAGCCAATGTACCAAGGTGTTAGTCAAATTTCTGAGCATTTGGACCTCTCTGGTGCGCACGCCACCCAAAGCACCAGAGTGTTAGAAAATTTTTCTAAGTCTGGGATGCTTCTGGCCCGCCATGCCATTCATCTCGCCAAAGTATTGATCAAATTTTCCTCTGAAGTTAGGGACCTAGCGTGCCACGCCACATCAATTTTTGTGCAGATTTCTCTAAAGTTTAGGGGTTGGCACGCCATGCCAGCCATCTTACCAGGCCAAATTTCGCGAACTCTTGTTTCTTCACACCTTGGATCATTTTTGAGTCCTTTTCCCTTGGTTTTATGCTCAAAACATTTTAAAACACTTGTTATCTCAAAAGACATACTGAAACATAAATTTATGCATTTCATAAGGATTATGAACTCAAAACAAGGCAAAACATGAGAAAAACATAGCAAATGGGTATAAGAATATGCCCAACATCACCACCCCATACTTAAACCACTATTCGTCCTCAAACAATCCTCAATTTTGTGCACAAACTCATCTTTTCTTACCACTTGTCACCTCTATCAATTCTCACTCAACCAACTAGCATAGAGCATATGATTAAGTGGCTCATCAGCTTATAGCAATTCACATCAAGCACATATAGAGTATTCACATTCAAGACAACACAACTTCTGTAGCGACTCATCTTTTCAAAATAGGACCAACACGATTAAGTATGGAATATGCAACATATAGTACACCAACGTAGATACCTTGTGCTCCTCACTTTTAGTGATGTTCCTCTCTCTCAAATTATCAATGCAAAACATGAAACATAATAAGAAAGACACACTCACGCTCAGAAATAATGTATCAAACACATGCAACATACCAAAAACTTTCCCTTCATGTAAACTTAGACTAATTAGTTATTTCAAGATATTAAGATCATAAGGACTTTTCTTGATTGTAATGTCGGATAAGGGACGCGTAGGAATGGTTTTCTTTGATAATGACTATGAATCCTAAACACTTTAAGACATTTTTCATCTTTCTTGTCCACTACTTTCTCCTTTATTGTTCACCCTTCATTTCACTCACCCTTTTTTTTTCTTTTTATGCTCCTTTATTCACTACTTGACTGCTAGTTTCTGCTTTTCAACTCAACAAAAAATAAGCAACCATTAAAATCTTTTATGAATGTTCTAGCATCAAGTAGATAGCATGTTTTGTGGGCACCCCTTCTTTCTACTTTCTCTTCTTATCATCCATATATTTTTCTTTCTTTCCGTTCCCTTAACTTTTTCTATTTTGGTGGACTCCTCATTCTTAACTCCCAAAGTGCCTAAGACTATCTTTGGATCAAAAAATCTAGAGGTCACACAACAAAAAGGGATAAGCATCTTTTGTGGCTAAGAATAAAATTCAGGCTCATGGCTTAAAGGGGTTAACTAGAGATAATGTTTCGGAATGTAAAGCAAACATGGAAAACATGGCTTTTTCAAAGAAATGTCTTAATCATCTCTTAACTCTTTAATGGCTAGTCATCTAGCATATACTAAGGCAAGTTATAGATTCTATATTATGTACAAAACACAACAATAAAGCTCACCTAACATGGCATCCAGAATCTAGTAGGTTTCCTATAGCTACATATTCATACAATCACATTGAATGCATTTTTTCCATTATTAAGTCCTAAGAGTATCTTCAGTTGAGTTAAAGAACTTTATGTGTCTTTCATAGAATTCTCACTTATGCATTCACGATGACCACTTCATTACCTCTCGCTTAGCTGCTAAGTGGAATGTCAAAGAGCATACAAGTGGTTTATATTTGACTCAAACCTAAAAACATGACTAATTTACCTTAAGACAGTCGTCATCCATCCATCATCGGGAATGATCACTACTCTATGACGACACTAAAAAAAATTGACTATAAACTTAAACCAAGCAAACTAACTACTAGAGATGAACAAATCATCACAAGACAAGGCATCATCCATGTTTACAGTCATCAGCATTACTATCTATTACGGACCAGAGTTAACCAATCACAGAGCTACTACCACAGGAAATGAAAACTAGTGCTACAACCTACTATGAAATTAGCAAAGAAGGACTAAACAGGAAATCATTCCTCCACCCCACACTTAAATAGTATGTTGTCCTCAGTGTACAAAAAAGCATATCAAGTAGGGAGAGAAAAAGAACTTTCAGGGCCTCTAAGAATAGTCTTCATCATCAGGATTATACTCCCGATCATCATCATCATCCTCGCCATCAACCTGCATGGCTCCTATAGTAGCATCATCATCCTTATCATTATCCAAGTCCTCAACACCATCTATCAGCACCCTGGGTTCATCATCGTCCAACGACTCCTCAAAAGATGGTCCCGCTCTGCACATCAACATCGCACTCTCAGTGAGTGGATACCGCTCCTCCAAGGCGGACATCTCTTCAGCAGTGTCAGGTCTACCTTCGATCCTCAGCTACAACTCTAGTATCCCGAACATGTGACCCCTTTAGCTATCATCCCGAATTTGCGATCAGCTACAATGAGAAGTGGAGTTGATAAGTGATAGGCTCCTTGACCTTCATGACATCAATCATATTGCCCTCCAAGTGCCCTACTATATGTAGATGAAGATCTGTCACTTCTTCCTCAATGTCGGCATCTCTCAAAAACTAAGTCATAAGACTGCCATGACAATACATCCATCTATAGTTGTCCCTCGACCTCCTCATATTATCTTTGAGCACTGCACCAAAGTTGATTGGTAGCCCTTTCATCAACATGTATACCAATATGACTCACTCTCTAGTGATCTCTGTTATGTGTGTCCCAGAGAGAATCATTGCACAAACAAGCTTCACCTAAACTCTCGCCTCCTTATTCAAGTAGGAGAACGGGAGTGTAGATTGAGTGCCATTATGGTCTCTTGCCCAATGGGCTGATGAATTCTCACCACATTGTGTATGGAAAATGTCACGGTATGGCGGCTTCTCTTGCAAAATGAAGTACTCGGATGATTCTATCACAGGTTTACCAAGGAAGACATTGAATGTCTTAGTAGTGAAACGAACCACCAGACCTCGTATTTTGACCTTGGTGCTCTCTCTGAAGGAAGTGTCCCAGTTTGCATAAAATTCCCTCACCAAAGTGAGGTTGCACTCCTTAGGCTTAGCAAAGACATGTCCCAATCCTAACTCGCGGACTTTGTCGCGGATGGTAAGGAACTCAAGTGCGAGTCGACCTTCGTCAATCCAGTTCTCCGGAGCATATTTGGCCTCCTTTTGTTCTTGGAACCACTTTAGCCCATGACGCTTCACATATTTGGCTCTGAACCTTCTAGCAGGGGTTCCCTTGGCGGCTGGTGAACTTGACCTTTTTGTTCCCTTTCGAAGCCGCTTGAGACCTATGTTAGCGGTCTCCACTTATTTTCCTTTTATCAGTTTTTGATTCCATGACACCTGCCAATCAACAATCAAGAATTTCACAAGATTAGTTCATGAACCAAAGGGCTAGCTAATTAGGTGTAGCAGGTGCAAAATGACCCCACACTTAATTCGTTGGCATACTCATGAGAATTTGTTAAATAGAGTACTCAAGACTTCCCCCACTATCATCCCTAAACTAAACAACCAAAATTATTCACTAACTTCACACTACAAATAAGTTTATGAATTTTCTTCACATCTCTCCTCTATATATTTCTTTCTTTTCAAGAATGCCTCACTTTGTCTATTCTTTTCACCTTCCCAGTTTTAATTCATAATTCAAGCAACCCAAACATGGAAGTAGTTACAATAAATTCTTTCAACAACCAACATGATATTTACTACTATCCACAAATGAATTAATCAAGAATTTTTCAATAACTCAAGGTCTTCACATTCAAGAATTTTAAAATTAAGCACTTTCTCTCTACAATCAATGCTCTACCCACCAATTTCATGAAATTTAATTCATTATTTCTTTCATCCCCACAACTTAAAATCACTAAATTCAACAAAAAATAATCAACCCAAACAAGAATAACTTGAGAGATTAAAGCTAATGAAACCCATATCATGATATTCAAGGTTTTCACTAACAATGGTGATTTTGAGTCTTTAACTTGAGGAAGAAGGGTATGGGAGTATGCTCTTTACACTAAATAACCAAGAGAGAAGGAAAATACTTACTTGACTTGAAGATATTAGCTTCACCAAACTCCTTGGAGAAGACAACAATGGTGGGGAAAGGGGAGGGAGTTACGGCCTATGAGGGGAGAGAGAGAGAATTGTATTAGCTTTTTACTTTTGACTTTTAGTGAGAAAGAATGAATGGGAATTTAAAATAAAGGTGTGGGGCATGGGTTTTTAGGAATTTTAAGGTCCTTGGGTCACATTTTGACCCATTGACCAAAAAAATTTTGTCCAAAACACACCTGATGCGACTCGCCAGTCACCTCGCCACACACTTAGAAAAATATTTCTTCGTGGACTGGGTCTGGTGCGGTGCGCCCCCAAATGCACCAACCTAAAAAAAATTTCTTTCTAAAGTTTAATACCTGACGCCTCATGCCAGGTACTCGCTCCAAACTTGGACTCTTTCAGCTCATTTCCCCCGCTCTTTTTGCCTCAAAAGCCTTGTTCATCTCTACAAAATCCAAAAAATTATTAGAAAGATGGATTGCCTCCCACCAAGCGCCTTAGTTATAGTCATGGAATAACATTCATGAGTTTTCTCACGTTCAGCGTCTAATTTAATGTTGCGGCACGATGTAAGACTTCTCACTCCTTAACTCGAGTGAGATAATTAGGATCCTGATAATCTGTTGAACTTCCACGAGTGACATACTGCTCAACTGCCTGCTTAAACCCTCTAGGCTCTACCATTGGTCGCACTATAAAGTCCTTATATTAAGGTGGAAACCTTTTCGCTCTAAACATATCAAAGACTACCTCCTAACCATCCACAGTCATTGATATCTTGCCCGACTTCACCTTTACAACTACGTTGGCAGTGGCTAAGAACCTCTCCCCAAAATAAGGAAAACGGTTGCATCTGCTTCGTAATCCAGGATTATGAAGTCCACTAGTAATATGAAAGGTCCCACATTGATCAAGACGTCCTCTATGATTTCATCAGGATAAGCAAGAGACTGGTCAGCAAGCTGCAATATCACTATGGTAGGACGTGGTTTACCTAAACCTAATATTTTGAACAATGATCCAGGCATCAAATTAATTCTTGCACCCAAGTCACACAGTGTTGGACCAACTTCTTTGTTCCCAATAACCACTGGAATGGTGAAGCTCCCAGGTCTTTCAACTTCTTACAATTTTGTTTTGCACCCAAGAATAGCACTCTTCCATGAGAACCACAGTCTCAAACTCCGTAAGCCTCCTCTTGTTTGCCACAATATCCTTCAGATACTTGGAGTATTTTGAAACTTCCTACAAAAGCTCCACCAATGGTACGTTAACATGTACCTACTTTTGAAACATCAAGAAATTTCTAGCAAGTTGTGTCCTCTTTCTGCTTCATAGACCTTTATGGAAATTAAGGGGTGGTCTGGCTTCTACCAATTTCGGTTGTAAGTTTCTTGACTCACCAATTTTTTGTCTGGACGTCACAACCTTCTTTGCATCAACTTTATTATCTCTGGGGATCACCTCACCCAGCTCTTTTCCACTACTCAAAGAAATAGCACTCACATTTTTCTTGGGGTTCTCCACAGTGTTACTCAAAAGTGCCCATTGCGATTTGTTATATTACTGAAGGGCCAATTGCTCCAACTATCTCTTCAGCTCGTGGATGGACTTTTTCATCTCATAAAATAAATAAATTCTAGGTTTAGTGGATAACCTGAATAAGCGTGGCCTTCTCCACACACCTCACAGGATGGTGGTGGAGTCTAGACCTGGTGGAACTGCTGAACCTAACTTCCTGCTAGTGTGGTTACAAGCTTGCTGATCACATTCACTAGCTGGATGATATCTGCTTGGATTGCTGTCACACCATCTACCTTGAGCTTTCCTGGAACCTTGGTTGTTGTTAACCCTCTACCTGAGTCCTAATAGTATTGACTCCCCGCTGACATGAGATTCAAAAGAGCCTCTATTTCATCATATCTCTTGGACAAAATTTGTCCATAAACTGTAACGTCAAACAAGATTTTTTACTCTGGTTTTAGCCCCTCTATAAGATTGTGCCCAATAATCTCCTTCGACTGCATGTGGTGCAAGCAATCTCTCACGTCGCCTTTGTATCATTCCCAAGCCTGAGATAAAGTTTCACTATCTTTCTGCACAAAATCGGAGATCTTCCCTCTCAACTCTTTTGTCCTCTTTGAAGAGAAGAACCTATTGATAAATTTGCTGGAAAGATCCTCCCAAGTGGTGATGGAACCTACTGGCTCATTCTGAAGCTACTCTCTATCTTCACCAATTGACGAGAATGGGAACAACGTGAGCTTAACATACTCATCTAACATGTTCTAATAGTGAAAGTTCTCACTCAGCTCCACGAACGTCATCAGATGCCTGTGAGGATCCTCGTGCAGCTTGTCCTAATATTGTCAAGTATTTTGGACCAACTGCACAGTCCCTTCCTTCAACTCAAAGTTTCCAGTGATGGTTGACTTGAAGATCGCTTTGGAAACATTCTCCAAGTTCGGCCTAGCAAAGTTAAGTATTGGAACCCTCTCCTAGTTGTTGCCCTATGCTTGCTTGTTATTCTCCATAGCTATGTTGTGAAAGGTTCTCTAAATTTCTAGATCAAAAGAAGACAAAGATGGTCTCTGGCTTCTCGTAGTTGGCATACATTGAGCACACAACACCTGTAAACTTCAACAATCAACAAATAAAAAGTAAAATACAGAATAGTGGAATAAAAATCCTAACCTACAAAAAATTAATCAATCTTCAAGTCCCAGGCAAACAGCGCCAAAAATTTAATGTCGCACATGCGCGTGCAATTGCACGTGGTCGTCAAGTAATATAGGACAGTGAAGTCCCGATCATCGATCCCTCAGACACTTCTCAGATTAATCTTTAAGGTTAATATTTTATTTCACTATTCAAAAAAATATAAAAATTGGGGAATGGTTTTAAGATTAAACTACTAAAACTTGAAATGTAAATTAGGAGCTCTTAGAGAAAGAACTAGGGCAATTCACTTCTTCTCAGATTCTCAAGGAATTTCTTTGGATTTCGTCATCAGGTATGTGGGAATTCAACAAGGGAATAGTTCTTCCCTTGTGTCCCTAAAACCCTTGTCTAATTTCTTCTCTATCAGTTATAGCCCTGTAGCTTAGAAATGTAAAAAAAATTAGACATATTTCTTTATGGATTCAAAGGGAATATTTCTCATGGTTTTAGATTTCTTATTTATTCCCTATTTCTAGAAATTGTGAAATATTGTAGCTAATAGCATAATTCAACCCTAGTCACAGCTCAGTAGAAATTAGAAACTTGTGGGTTGATCTAGTTTTTCCTGTAGCGTGGTTCTATTAGTTTTGGGATGCATGTATTTAATTTATGTTAAAATCTTAGTCAGAATCATGTTAGTCTAGTCTCAGTCAGAGTTTTAGCAACCTCAATGTTGTCTAGAAAAATGTTAGCTGATCAGTTTGACTATAGTTAATCCTTGAGGTGCCTGTGATACCTCCCAATTATCAGTATTAGACTTTAGTAGTTCTTTAGGCGGTCATGACACTTTCAGATAAGCAGCTCTAACCAACCTTAGAACCCCAACTTCATATTACAGTTTGTTCTTTAGACGGTTACGACACTTCCAGATAAGCAGCTCTAACCAATCTTAGAATATCATTTACAGAATCCAGTCGGATAAGACTCTCAGGGTACTTCCAGATAGGTATTCCTGACTTAGTCTTGGACCCCAGTTTCGAGCTATCAACAGTAGTCAGTCTAGGACTATCCAATGGGAGTAGGACTTAGCACCGAGCGGACCGGGGTTCCAGCGCACCCAAGTTCCCAAAACTACATTTCCATCGTAGGTTATATTTTATTGGCCTCATGTCCCCAGACCCGTGATCACTCAGTTCATGACTTTATACCTTGCCAAGGTATATTGTGTCCTACCGATGGGGTGTATACACCGGACTCCATGTTTAACGCACATGGTTATATGTCGGTTATAGACTCTCCCACTAGTCAGCTCAGTTCAGTCTCAGCTTAGTCAGTTAAGTACAGTATTTTAGATTAGTATCTCAGAATTAGAGAATTTCTTTGACCATCAGGCAGGGTCATTTTGACCACCTCAGTATATCACAGTTATTTAGTTTCAGTATTTTCAGTTGGTCATTGCATGTCTTTCTAGTTTAGTTATTTTATTCCTTGTGTATGATTTATCTCACGTAGTACATTCCAAGTACTGAAGCATACCTTTTATGTTGTATCATTACATGATACAGCTGCAGGATCTCAGTCTCAGCCCCGTTAGCAGATCACCTTTGGGAGTTCTCAGCTGCATCGTTGGTGAGTCCTCATTTTTCGAGGATGAGGATTATTTTTCTTTTAGTTTTATTTTCTTTTAGTTATAATTGGAGTTAGCTGGGGGCTTGTCCCAGCAACTCATCACATAGATGGCTTTTAGACACAGACAGAGTTTTTATATTTTCAATTTTGCTTCCAGTTGCATAAAACTTATAATTTAGTTCTTTTCATAAAATGTTTTATTTTATTATTTCAAAGCTTCCTCTATGTACTACTCAGAATGCAAATGTTATGATAGACCATGGGTTGACTTAGGGTTACTTGTGACTCTAAGTACCATTTCTCGTCTAGGGTATAGACTCGAGGCGTGACAAATTTGGTATCAGAGAACTAGGTTTAGAGTTTCCTAGGATGTCTAAAAGGCGTGTCGAGTAGAGTCTTCTTCATGGGTGTGAAGCACGCCAAACTTATGACGAGGAGGCTGCGAGATGTTATTAGGAAAACTTCCTTTTGTTCATACTCTTTATCGTGCATTGAAATTCAATTTCAGAAATGCTTTCCTAACTCATTCTCTATTTCATTTCAGTGAAAATCATGCCTCCACGACATGGTAACAGAAGAAGGGCCGGTAATGCTCACCGACCTGCCCCACCAGCTCCAGCAGCCTCTCAGGATGACTCAGTGTCCACTATAGATTTCAAGGTGACTATACAGCTACTCGCACAGACAGTTACTAATCAGGTGAACCAACAGGTCGTTTCGATCAACAACAATGGGTCCGCAGCAGCTCCCGAGTTCAGGACTTCACTCGGATAAATCCTCCAGTTTTCCACGAATCTAATGTGGGAGAGGAACCACAGGAGTTTGTGGATGAGATTAGAAAGATCACCCGAATTATGGGTTTCAGTTCTTTGGAGAGTGCCGACTTGGCTGCCTACCAGCTGAAAGGGGTAGCCCAGATTTGGTACAAGCAGTGGAAGGAGGAGAGACCAGCGGGAGTAGGACCGGTGGAATGGGAGGAGTTCACTACAGCCTTCCTAGACATATTCTTTCCTCGGGAGCTCAGGGAGTCTAAAGTGGCTGAATTCATGAATCTGAAACAAGAAAATCGGATAGTGGAAGAGTATGCACTGGAGTTCACCAGGTTGTCTAAATATTCTCCAAAGATGGTAGCCGAGCCAAGGGCTCGTATGATTAAATTTGTTAACGGGGTGTCGAAATTGGTCCTCAAAGAGTGTAGGACTGCAATTCTTATTAAGGACATCGATCTCTCCAGCCTCATAGTTCATGCTCAGCAAATTGTGGTAGAAAAATTAAAAGACTTAGAGTGGGAGAACAAACGGTCAAGAACTGGCTAGTCAAATTATGGCCACTAGAGATCTGGCAGTAGTAGCCGCCCACAGCAGCAATAGAGGACTCCAGCACCCACTTCAGCCAGTGCCCCTACTTTCCAGTCCCGCAAGTATCTGGGGAATGGAGCATCGGGTTCACAATCACAAAGTCATAGCGCCATCAACCTTTACAGCTACCCAACTTGCCCTAAGTATGGCAAGAACCATCCTGAAGAATTCCTTCAGGATCGAGGGGGTTATTTTGATTGTGGATAGCTTGGTCATCAGCCCAAGGAATGCCCGTCAGCGGGACGAGGAAGATCACAATCCACCGCTTTAGTAGCTCCAACAGGCTGACTAGCTCAGCAAGCTAACACTTTAGGTACAGATGGCGGCCAGCGCCGAAACAATTTTTATGCTTTGTCCTCTTGTGGATCAGGAGAGCTCACCTGACGTGGTCATGGGTATGTTACGCCTTTTTCATCTAGACGTGTATTCCATCCTAGATCCAGGATCCACCCTTTTCTTCATGACTCGCTATGTAGCAGTCCAGTTCGATATCAATCTAGAGGTTCTCTTAGAACCATTTTCAGTCTCTACCCCAGTTAGCGAGTCAGCTAGAGCCAATTGGGTGTATAGAAACTGCCCAGTCTCAATCCTGAATAAGGTCATTCCAGCTGATCCGGTTGAGTTAGACATGGTTGACTTTGACCTCATTCTTAGAATGGATTGGTTACACTCTGGTATGACTCAGTCGACTGTAGGACTAGGGTCATCAGGTTTCAATTCCCTAATGAACCAGCTTTAGAGTGGAAGGGCAGCAGTTCAGCGCCTAAGGACCGGTTTATTTCCTACCTTAAGGCCAAAAAGCTTATTTCCAAAGGGTGTATTTATCATCTGGTTCGGGTCAAAGATTCTAGCTCTAAGATCCCGACTATACAATCAGTTCTAGTTGTCAGTGAGTTCCCTAATTTGTTTCCCGAAGATCTTCCTAGAGTTCCTCTAGAGCGGGAAATAGACTTCGGTATAGACCTTCACCCAGACACTCTGCCCATCTCCATCCCTCCTTACAGAATATCTCCAGCTGAGCTTAAAGAGTTAAAGGAGCAGCTAAAAGACCTTCTTGATAAAGGTTTTATCAGACCCAGCATCTCTCTCTGGGGTGCTCTAATACTATTCGTGTGAAAGAAAGATGGTACCCTTAGAATGTGCATCGATTACCTTCAGTTGAACAAGGTTACAGTCAAGAACAGGTATCCCCTACCCAGGATTAACGACTTGTTCGTTCAACTTCAGGGAGCCAGTTGTTTCTCTAAATTAGATCTCAGGTCGGGGTATCATCAGTTGAGAGTTAGAGAATGTGACATACGAAAACAGCTTTCAAAACTCGATATGATCACTACGAATTCGTGGTTATGTCCTTCAGACTAACTAATGCCCCTGCAGCTTTCATGGACCTAATGAATAGAGTCTTCAAGAAGTATCTAGATATGTTCGTCATTGTATTTATCTATGACATTCTGGTATACTCCAGAAATGAGGAAGAACATGCTAATCACCTGAGGATAGTTCTTTAGATGCTCATAGACCGCTAGTTGTTCGTAAAATCCAGCAAATGCGAATTCTAGTTGAAGTTTGTGACTTTCCTTAGTCACGTGGTCTCGGGTGTGGGTGTCCAGGTAGATCCTTAAAAGATAGCAGCGGTGAAAGATTGGCCAAAACCTATGTCCCCAACCCAAATCAGAAGTTACTTGGGTCTAAGCAGTTACTACTGATATTTTGTGGAAGGTTTTTCCTCTGTAGCATCCCCTCTGACTAGGCTGACTCGGAAGAAGGTGAAACTTCAGTGGTCAGATGCGTGTGAGAAGAGTTTCTAGGAGTTAAAAACTCGACTCACTACCGCTCCAATGTTGACCTTACCAGAAGGAACAGATGGGTTCGTGGTATATTGTGACACTTCAAGAATTGGACTTGGTGGCGTTCTAATGCATCAACGTAAGGTGATAGCCTACGCCTCCAGACAGCTCAAGGTTCATGAGAAGAACTATCTGATTCATGACTTGGAGTTGGCAGCGGTGGTGTTTGCATTGAAAATATGGAGGCACTACCTTTAGGGTGTTCACGTGGATTTTTTACCGATCACAAGAGCCTTTAGTATGTGTTCAGTCAGAAAGATCTAAATCTTCGTCAGAGAAGATGGTTGGAACTACTGAAGGACTATGATATAAGCATGATGTATCACCGGGAAAATCCAATGTGGTGGATGATGCCCTAAGCAGGATGTATATTAGGAGTGTGGCTCATGTTTGAAGAGGGCAAAAAGGAACTGGCAAAGGATATCCACAGATTAACTCAGTTGGGAGTACAATTGGTTGATACAGCTGAGGGCAGAGTAGTGGTGCAGAATGGATCAGATTCCTCATTGGTAGTTGAAGTTAAGCCAAGGTAGGATGAAGATCCAATACTGCTTAAACTGTGGGAGGCGGTTCTCAGAAAAGAAGTGGAGGCTTTCTCCCAAGGGGGAGATGGTGTACTCCATTACTAGGGTAGGTTGTGCATCCCGGATGTGGGTGATTTGAGACAGCAGATACTGGCTGAAGCACACAGTTTGAGATATTCCATCTACCCAGGTGCTACTAAGATGTACTGTGATTTACGGGATATTTACTGGTGGAATGGCATGAAGAGATACATCGAAGAATTTGTTGCTAAGTGCCCGAACTGCCAGCAAGTCAAAGTAGAACACTAGAGACCGGGAGGTATGACTCAGGATATTAGCATACCCACATAGAAATGGGAAAAAGTAACTAAGGATTTTATTATGGGTCTACCTCTGACTCATTGGCAGCATGATTCAATCTGGGTGATAGTAGACCAAATAACTAAGTCAGCACTATTCCTCCCAGTTAAAACTACAGGCTCAGCTGAGGACTATGCTAGGCTTTATATCCGAGAGTTGGTCAGACTTCATGGGGTACCCTTGTCCATTATCTTAGACAGAGGTACCAAGTTCGCCTCTCACTTCTAGAAGTCCTTTCAAAAGGGACTTGGTACCCAGGTCAAGCTCAGCACAGCTTTTCACCCGCAGACAAATGAACAAGCGGAGCGAACGATTCAGACTTTGGAAGATACAAGGGCAGTTGGTATGACCACTTGACTCTCATCGAGTTTTCGTACAACAACAGCTACCACTCCAGTATCCAGATGGCCCCGTTTGAGGCATTGTATGGTAGAAGGTGTAGATCTCCTATCGGGTGGTTTGAGGTTGGTGAAGATACTCTAATCGGGCCATACTTAGTTCATGAAGCTATGCAGAAAGTATAGCTCATCCGAGAAAGGTTGAAAACAGCTCAGAGCCATCAAAAATCTTATGCTGATGTGAGGAGAAGAGAATTAGAGTTTGCAGTGGATAACTGGATTTATCTAAAAATTTCGCCCATGAAAGGGGTGATGAGATTTGGGAAGAAAGGAAAACTCAGTCCGAGATATGTGGGACCCTACAGAATTTTGAAGCGAATTGGCAGTGTAGCATATGAGTTAGAATTACCTCCAGAATTAGCATCGGTGCACCCAGTCTTCCATGTGTCACTATTAAAGAAGTGCATTGGTGATCCAACATTGGTTGTGCCTCTAGACAACGTCGGAATAAAAGATATTCTCTCTTACGAAGAGGTCCCAATTCAGATCCTTGACCGTCAGGTTCTTAAGCTGAGAAACAAGGAAGTCGCTTTGGTGAAATTTTTATGGAGGAAGCATCTAGTTGAGGGAGCCACATGGGAAGCAGAAGAAGACGTGATGGCCAAATACCCTCACTTATTCCCTTCCAGTTCAATTCCGGCATCAGGTACTAAATTCCTCCTTAGTACTCTGTTCAGTTCCATACTTGTCAGCTCTGTTTAGTTTTGCTATGTGCATTCTAGTTGCATCATCTCGGTTAGTACGGTTAAGTCAGCTCGAAGGCAGTTACTACTTCAAAAACCAGCTCATAGTCTAAGTATAGGAATTTCAACTCTTTTCCTAGTTTTCCAGCAGCTTTAATCTTCATTCGAGGACGAATGATCCCAAGGGGGAGATATTGTTACACCCCAAAACTTTCCTAAACCAGGATCAGACCTTGCAAGAAAAATCCAGAAGAAAAACCAGAAAAATGCCTCAAAATGATTGAGACAATGATTCATGGTCAGCTCCAAGGACTCGTTGTGTCATTCGTGGCCAGCAGGCTTGGTCTCTCGAGAACCTACGAGACAAGGAATGACCCATTGTGAGAAACAATGAGTCGCCCTGTCAGTCATGGTTTCCCCAGCACAGAAACCCTTTCCAGGACCCCACGAATCAACCAATGAATCATTGTCAAAACTAACAACCTATTGTGAGAGTCGTTAGGTGAAAACCCTAAAATCCCCTTCCAATGACGACGAGTGGAAACAACTACCCGTTGTTTCCCACAATGAGTCATTTTCATCACCCATCATGCCAACTTAGACATTTTCAGAAATTCCTTCCAGTGAACCTAACAACTTGACACAACAACCCGTTGGGTCCACCAATGAGTCGTTGTGTCACCCGTCGCCAGCCCCTCTAGGTTTCCTCTTGAAGTGACCACTGGAGGAACCAATGACCCGTTGGTTCATCCAAAGAGTCGTGGTGACCACCATTGCTAGATTCAGTGCTTTCTAGTCCCAAGTAGTGGGATCAACGAGAGGTCCCAACGAGTCGTGGTCACCACTAACGACTCATTGAATGACCCATTGGAACCCTATCGGCCAGTTTTCAAATTTGATTTCCAGGATTATTTTTGTAATTTCTCACCTATTTAGTCCCTAAACTATGTTGTTTAAATTTAAATTAAGGGTATTTAGAGGGATTAAATGGTTCATCTCCCTTATCCCCCACTCAGACCTTCAGAAAGTAATTGTAAATTCTCTCAGGAGCTCTCAAAGCAAGAACTAGGGCGGTTCACTTCTACGCAGATTCTCAAGGAATTTTTTTGGATTTTATTATCAGGTATGTGGAAATTCAACAAGGGAATAGTTTTTCCCCTGTGTCCCTAAAACCCTTGTCTAATTTCTTCTCTATCAGTTATAGCCTTGTAGCTTCGAAATGTGAAAATTTTTCAGACAGATTTCTTTGTGGATTCAAAGGGAATATTTCTCATGGTTTAAGATTTCTTATTTATTCCCTATTTGTATAAATTGTGAATGATTGTATCTAGTAGCATAATTCAACCCTAGTCACAACTCATTAGAAATTAGAGACTTGTGGGTTGAACTAGTTTTTCCTGTAGCGTGGTTCTATTAGTTTTGGGATGAATGTATTTAATTTATGTTAAAATCTCAATAAGAATCATGTTAGTCTAGTATCAGTCAGATTGTTAGCAACTTCAGTGTTGTCTAGAAAAATGTTAGTTGATCAGTTTGATTATAGTTAATCCTTGAGGTGTCTGGGGTACCTCCCAATTATCAGTATTATAGTCAGTATCAAACTTTAGTGGTTCTTTAGACGGTCATGACACTTTTAGATAAGCAGCTCTGACTAGCCTTAAAATCTCAACTGCAGATTACAGTTAGTTCTTTAGACGGTTACGACGCTTCTAGATAAGCAACTCTGACACTCTTAGAACACCAGTTATAGAATCCAGACCAATAAGACTCAGGCTACTTACAGATAGGTATTACTGACTTATTCTTGGACCCCAGTTCTGAGCTATCAGCTTAGTAGTCAGTCTAGGACTATCCAGTGGAAGTAGGACTTAGCACCGAGCGGACCGGGGTTCCAGTGCACCCAGGTTCCCAGAACTACATTGGCACCGTAGGTTATATTTTATTGGCCTCATGGCCCCAGACTTATGATCACTCAGTTCTTTATACCCTGGCAAGGTATATTGGGTCCTACCGATAGAGTGTATACAACAGACTCTATGTCTAACTCACATGGTCATATGTCGGTTATAGACTCTCCCACTAGTCAGATCAGTTCAGTTCAGTATTTTATATTAGTATATCAGATTTAGAGCATGTTGTTGACCATCAGACAGGGTCATTTTCACCACCCCAGTTGTCACGCCCCGCCTCGGGAGGCATGACTGGCACCTGGTGCCCTACTAAGACCTAAACTGCTGGGCTATTGAGCCTAGGCACTTCTGGTGCCAGGCTAGCTCTAACTATGGGTTCATGGAACAACCGGGCTATATAACGGTTGTAAATACAGCCTCCGGCCGACTAGGCCGATAGCCACCTATAAGGAAGCAACAGTTAACCAGAAAAACAGTAGTATGAAGGAACCTATGCGGGCCGACAATGCCACCAAGCTGTCTAGTTACTTCTGAATCAAGAAAACAGGTGCTAAACTCCTACGTGACCGACAAGGTCACCACTACCAACTGAGTAAGGCCCCACACGGCCATTATAAACAAGCTAAAACATACACATGGCCTCACACGACCGGTACAGCTAACCACAAGGAACATATAATCTGCAAGCCTCTAAGAATACTAATAAGATGGTCGGGACAAGGCCTCGGCCTACCCATACTGTACAACAAAAGAAAAGAAATAAACCTCTAGCTGTCTAACTCCGGATGACAGGAGCTGATGACTTTGTGTGTTGGCTGGAATTACGAGGGATCGGCTCCTTGTCTATGAGTACCTGCAGGCAAGTAATACAGCACCCCCAAAAGGGCGTCAGTACCACTGGTACCGAGTATGCAAAGCAAAACTGAACATAACTGAAGATAAACAGTTATACTGATAGTTACTAAAATGACAGGGGATAGCTAAAACTGTCTGAGATAGCAGAATTTATACTGAGCTTCATTGTACTGGAAGGAAGATAAGAACCATACCTGTCGATGCGGCGTCCTTCTAACTATCCATTTAATAACATGTATATTTATATNTATATATATATATAGCATACAAGAACCTATACCATCCCCCATAAGCCGGAAGGTGCCAATCAACATGCAATCTATATACCCCTACCCGGGTCAAACCATCATAAAATAAATTCACTTCACTAACCTAATAACTACGAGCACCCCGCCGGCACCCTGGGTATGCAGCTTGGGCTCTCTGGGCCCCTGACTATAACTGTATCTGAGTTCGGAGGACTCCTGTAACTCTAATCTGAGATCTGTATCTGTAATCTGTAATTTGTTCCCTGGGCGCAAGAGCTCGACAGGGTATACTGTAATGCTGATCAGACTGCTATGGGGAATGCTGCATCCCATCTTCGTCCTACTGCGGACGGCCTGCCACTCCTTGGAGTGACGTATCCTCACCCTCTAGCGGGAGAGTCGACACAGCTATTAACCCTGGGGCGGCAAGGAAGCTCTAAGGGTGCCCACATATCACAAACAAGTCTCAACAAGCAACAGTAATCACAAATAACATGTATAATAAATCTGATAATACGGTTCATGCTTTGATATTCTATTCTGATTCTTTGGCTGGATTAAACTGAATCTAGTACTGAGTCTGAAATAATATCTCATTGTTTAATACTGATTTACTGACTTTTATTATGAATATAACATAATAACGCAACATACTTAATACTCGGCTTCTGGAACTTCCTTATGGAATTTATTCTATTTTACTATGCTAGAATTGTTAACTTGCCGAAGAAACTAGCTTTACATACCTCAGTTGTCGGCTTTCCGACTAACTGGCGTAACTCGACCAATATTCAGCTATTTCTTCCAACTGTATTCACATTCAAAGAAATTAAAACTAAATTCATCAATATTCTGGAAGAAATACTACTTTGAATATATATATAGCCCAAACTTTGACTTATCGAAAAACAGTCGAAAACTCGCTATTTCTCGGAAGTCCAGAAGGGAGAAATACTCACTTTAGGGCTAGGAGTATATTGACACTAATTTGGAGAAATTCCACTCACCTTATCTCGGTAGGACGACGATTCGCCGGCCGAATTTCACAAAACTAACTCCATAGAAATGCTCCCGACAGCTTAATACTTCACTACCCAAGATTAATTCGAGTTTAGACCGCGTTTAATAGCGTAAATGGATGAAATTTTATTGAATTCTCTGGTACCCTCTATTCTGTGTTCGCTTCTGGAAATTAAAAGGAGATAAATGATTAAAAACCAAAGTGGGAGGCCTTTTATATTTGGGGCCTGAACAGGGCCTCCATGACACGCCAGTCATCGCGAAGGCCCACCCTCCATGACACGCTGCCATCGCGGAGGGGTTCTGCCTGGCTCCCTCTTGCGACTCTCCAACTTGGCGCTTGTCCGGTTTCTCCCCGGGCCCTTCTCTCTCACGTATGGCATACTAAAACTCTTAACAAACATGCGAATAGGCCATCTACAGGTCAAGAATTTACGGGGTGTAACACCAGTATATCACAATTATTCAGTTTCAATATTTTCAGTTGGTCATTGCATGTTTTTCCAGCTCAGTTATTTTATTCCTTGCGTATGGTTTCTCTCACTTACTCAGTACATTCAAAGTACTTACTCATACCTTTTATGTAGTATCATTTTATGATAAGGCTGTAGGATCTCAGTCTCGGCCCAATTAGCAGATCGCCTTCAGGAGTTCTTAGCTGCATCGTTGGTGAGTCCTCATTTTTCGGGGATGAGGATTATTTTTCTTTCAGTTTTATTTTCTTTCAGTTAGGGTTGCAGTTAGTTGGGGGCTTGTTCTCACAACCTGAGAGTAGACCCGGATCATAGACAAGGGTCAAGAAACCCCGAAAGGCTCCAAGCCGACCCATGACATAATCATACTATACACGTAACATAAAAGACAACTAACAACATGGATAAGCAGAACTAATAATAAGAATCTAACATAGAGCATAACAGAAATCTTAACAAACATCTAAATACAATGCTAAAATCTGTCTAAACAAGTCTGAAAGCCTCCTACCAACTGATGAGTTACTAGGACAAGCCCCCAGCAAACTCCAAAAGTCTGAAAACTAAAACATAATAAAATAAAGATATAAACCACGTCCTCGGAAGATGAGAACTCATAGCTAGCAGCTGGAAGAGAAAGAAGTGTATCTAGTCACGCGGCTGGACTTGGAGACCTGGATCTATATCATAAAATAATATAGCACAAGAGGCATGCGGTCAGTACTTGGAATGTACTGCGTATGCAGGAATAGAAACAAATAACTCATAAGAATCAATATACATATAGGGAGTACTGTAAATCACCGGATTAGCAACGTAACCAAAAAGAGATGCAACAATCTATATGATATCCACATATTCATATAAACATAATCACATTATAAGGACATGCATTGTCACAAGTTCAACTTGAGCACAAAGGTGTTGATCTTAATGACACGGGGATGCAAAGTCATGACTGATATCAAAAGGGTCCCCGACTGTCCAAGGGAAACATTCTTACTAGCGAAAATCCCTGGCTGTCGAAGGGAGAGAAAACTTTGATGTAAGAAGTCACTGACTAGCTAAGGATGTTATTCCTGACTGGCTAGGAAAATACTCTTGCTAACGAGAAATCCCGACTGACTAGGGAAATGCTCTTACTAACGAAAAGTTCCGACTAACTAGGGAAATACTTTTGCTAACAAGAAATCCCAACTAACTAGGGAAATGCTCTTGCTAACGAGAAATCCCGACTGACTAGGGAAAATACTCTTGCTAACGAGAAATCCCAACTGACTAACATTAATCTAAATTGCAACAGCTAATCAGAGACAAAGGACATTTACTGATTTTCATCATACAACATTCTTATCAACATGGTGGGGGCCTACTTTCTAATAACATCAAGCCCAATAGTTGCAATATAATTCTCATGTGTTATCATCATAATTCACCTCATCATGGAGTCCAATCAATAATTGTCTCAAGCATCTTACACTAACGAGCATTCTACAGAGTCCCATTATGCATATACTATCATGACATTCCGAACTCCAAGTTCATCTCATTCACATGTAATATGAGGTCATACATGGTTTATAAATACAACTCATGCTCTATCTTGATACATGACTTCGTTTATTTAGGTCTACCACACTCCATACACTTTTCATAACCACTCCTTTGTGAACTCTTTAGCCACGGGCGTTTTAGATTCTAAGATTCTTCTTATAGAAACAATTTTTGTAAGGAAAAACAATATAGAATCCACCCAAGCTTTGAAGTGCAACAATGGAGATGAAATCTGTGATGGCACATAATATACTTCAATTACTCAACCCACAACTTTTACTCAATCCGACATGGTCATCAACATCATAATCAAGTCATTAGGGTTAGTTTAGCAATATTCCCACACTTTCATCATGATCAAGAATTTCTACGGTAGTTTAAGGAGAAATGAACAATTTCCTTTCAACACTTAATTCAAGTTAGGATGAACATACTACACTCATACATACTCAACCCATACTTCTACAATTTCATCATTTTCATACATGAATACGCAATCTAATCGAAAGATAAGAAACACCCATTCATTACTCAAGCCAATTTATGAACGACATGTCACCCTCATACATTCCCAACATATAACCCCATCCCAAATAACCCATCACATCAACATTTGAAATGAATTCCATAATTGCAGTAATTATTAGCTTTTAAGAAAAGGATGAGGAAGAAATTATCCATTATTCAAACCCTATATCATGATATTCTAGAAAATTTAAATGGGGTTCTCATTGAAAATATTTTGGGGCACAAGGATGGAAAAATATCCTTGTTGAAGTCCCACATACCTAATACATGAAAATCCCCCTTGATTATCTTTCTTGAAGCTTGAATAACACCTTGGTGAAACCCCTAGGATATTTGAGAAGAGAGGAGGAAGAAAGAGATTGAGAGAATGAGGGTTTAGGTCTAGAAGAACCCTTAAAAACGTCCCAAAACATAACCAAAATGACATCACTTTAAATCTGGAAGCGTAGGATTTTACCAAACTGCCCCTAAGAAAAATCTGAAAAATTGCCAGAACTGATGCCACGACTCACCTGAAGAGTCGTTGTCCCACCCAAAGACTCGTTGGGTCCATTCGTCAGGTCTACTGGAAATTCTC
This sequence comes from Datura stramonium, assembly GCA_018107945.1. Taxonomy (NCBI): domain Eukaryota; kingdom Viridiplantae; phylum Streptophyta; class Magnoliopsida; order Solanales; family Solanaceae; genus Datura; species Datura stramonium. Next base: position 20,969 of record JACEIK010001402.1, read on the forward strand.
AATCTCCAGGCCACGACCAACGTAACGACTCATCACCATACCCAACGATTCGTCCTTCCCTTTCGTTAAGTACATTGGAAATTTCCTTAAAACCAAAGCATCTCCCTCCTAACGACTGACTTGACGAGTCGTTTCCAGGAAAGATGACTCGTCAGGTCATCCCTTTCCCCTGGACCGGCTCACCTCCCTTGACTTCTACCCCATGAGTCAAACCATGACTCATAGGGTCACCTAACGGGTCGTTCCCTGACTCGTCCTGCAGTAAATTTCTACTCACTTTTTCTGCTGCAATTCTTCTAACTCTGGAGTCTGATCTCTAGGACTTCCGAGGTGTTACAATATCTCCCCCTTGGGAATATTCATCCTCGAATGTTGGCTGAACATGCTGAAAGGTTAGAGATGAAGCCGGTATCCAAATATCCATCAATCACAGCTAATCACCAACGGAGCATCTGGCTCCGGGCCAACCTTATACACCAAACCTGAAACTCACATCTAACATGCACACCATGACTCAAGGAAGACCGAAGTACATGGTACCAGAATAGAACTAGGAAAATCACCGAAAAGATCTCTTTCCCCCTTTTTAATCAAGCACGGAACTGATACGGACTGATTCTTCATTTTCAAATCACTTTCCAATACTAAGCTAGAATTCAAAATATTTAATCTAACTGAGGGTAAGGATTTCATAAGCACGAGTCATCCTCGACATCTAGAACTGAGCACATACTTGAGATAATCTGAAGTTATTGAGTTAACAAACAACTTCTAAAGACTGAGTTCAGTCCGAACACATAAGAAAACATGTATTAACACACATAACTAATTCATAACATGAAATTAAGCAATAAGGACCCATAGGGAAAAACTGACTTCACTAACTGAAACGGTTACCTCTAAACCTCGGGAATCTGCACATGGGAGTAAACATAACTTAACTCTAATCGGATACAAAGGAGGTTATCTAAACTTAGTAGAGATCGACATACTACAACTGCTAAGGTTGAACTCCCTTTATGAGCATTTTCAAGGTCCGACTTACTTCACGTACTCACTATCTCCCCCTTAGCTTAAAGCCATCATTTTAAGGCTCCCGAATCCTTCTTCAAGTCAGGTTAAGTTACTAATCCTTAACTCCTCTTTCACTTCTAACCTTCACCATAAGCCTGACACTAACAGTTATTTACATCACACACCAACAATCTTTTCTCACAATCACGACTGAGCTTCTTATTCATTATAGAGGTTGGCATCACATAAAGAATAACACAAGATTCATAACATATCTGTGGCCATCTACCAGCACCTTGCCCTTATCCTGATGGGCTGCTACTGCATAAGAGCGGTTTTGACAATGTCCGCCTCTTGGGTTAGAGGATGTATTCTGTTGAAACGGGCGGGCTATAGGAGCTACTGAAGAGGTGGTCGAGGATCTTCTCTCACCCTACTTAGCCTCCGT